>CAHIKZ030001403.1:152500-170000 GCA_903632075.3 Acanthosepion pharaonis
TAAAAGAACAATTGCTTCATAAATATATCAAATTAAAAAAATATATGCATATGTTTACATTTAAAAAAAAAGCATTCTTCTAGAAGGGCTAATGATCAGTTTATTATTTGTATTTATTTCTGAATCATAGCTATAATTGTCAGCCAAAATGAAACAGAGGAAATGATTGGCTAAAAAATTTATATATTATTTCTGTCAACTAAATGAAACATAAAGAATGATTAGCTGAAAACTTATCTTCTTTCCTCATAACCTGAACTACATAACCTGAATACTGACAATTGCGACAGAAATGTCTCTTCTCTAAATGCATGAAAAGTCAACAGGAAATGAATATTAGTTTAAGATAATTGTGAGGAAACAATAGCACTGCACAATAAAAAGTAATGCAACATTTATTCATAGTAATAGTTTATTTGTAGACATGAAAACCGTTATAAAAATTGCTTGGAATTTCTGTTTCTTTGTGGGTTCATGAAGACAGTAACCACCATATAAAGTAACATTTCTCCCTCATTCTTTCTCCTCATTCAAGTGCTTAGACCAGATGTTACAATCTGCCAAAATATTGACAATGTGGCGCCGATTGTAAGTTCTCATTGCTTGGAGTTCCAAGCTTTAAACCAACTGAATTATCTCAAGCAAACCTTTGAAATGTTAGGAAAATTCCTCAAAGAATCCAAACTTGAGAAAATGACTAACAAGATTGAGGAAGAGCTCTTAAAAATTTTGTAGCTTACCCCACATAATCCCAGATACTCAAGTGTAAGAAATATCTCAATGATACTGAATAAAGAGATGCAGCTTGTTGGGGAAGGTAAAAAAAAGCATCAGTTTTTTTTTTCAAACAAAAATATTTGTATGATTCACTAATGAGGAAAAATAGCTTCTTATATGTGCTATGTCCCTTCAGGACATCATCAGTCATGACACTCTATAACTTCCTATCAATTGTACCTTTGAGCAATGTTTGTCTTTTTACTATCCTTCTCCATCCCTTTTTGCCACCATATTTACAAAAGCTTGTTCAGTAGGTTATGTTTTGTTTCCTTGCATTCAGTATGTTTTGTGAGTGTCAAATTTTCTAAGCATTCTTTCCTCATTATGCATCCTAAAGATTTCAACTGTCTCTTTCTGATTCTAAGTATAAGTGTACTTTTTGTTTCCATTTTCCTGAAAACTTTCTCATTACAAACATACTCCACCATGGCATTCTCAGCATACTTCTGTTGAATCACCTTTTAGTTGTCTCAAGTCTAAAATGTAAAACAAATTATCGAATCCTTAACAAACACACAAATTAATTAAAAAAAAACACTGATAGGATACAAAACATATATTAAGTTATTTATCATATTGTCAAGAATAAGTTCTATATGTTGGTATATGTTTACCAAAGTGCAAATGCAGACACACAGGGGTAGATCAATAAGTCTAAAATATATTTCTTTGTTAAATTTAGATCTGAAATATTCATTGTATACTTTTCAATCTATGTGATTAATATTCATTACTGAATTAAGTGCATTGATAAGGAATGGGTTTATGTTTAAAAATAACTATTTGTTCTGTAAAATAAATGCTTTTTCCACCATAAGGCCTTATTGCTGTAACTATATCATTTCATTTTCATAAAGGTTCATGTTTATGGAGATATATGCATGCATGCAAACATACATACATACATACATCTCTCTCATATACATATATAGGGTGCAATGGATAAATTGTCATCTAAATTACACAAAAATGTCTTAAAATACTAAAGGGTAATTTTATTCAATAAAATTGTATTGGCTTCAACCATGGACTCCAAATGACTTTGGAATCTCCTGCAACTCTTCTGGACAGTCTCTTTGTTTTACTTGGTGAATGCTGCCATAATCCTTGCCTTCAGTCCATCTTTGGTCTTACAAGGAGTTTTGTTAGTCTTTCACTTAACATTGCCAACATATAATAATCAAGGGTGTTGCAGCCTGGGGAGTTAAAGGCCAGATATAAAGGCTGATGTGGTTGCAGAAATTGACAGCCATGACTGGGTTCTCCTGCTTGTGTGGCATGGTGCAGAGTCCTGTTATCAGACCTCCACCCTCTTGACCCAGGGCAGCACTATCTTCTGAAGACACTTGATGTAGGTCTCCATGTTGAGTCTGAAACCCTGTAGGAAGATGACTGGAGGCATAATGTTACCATTACTAGTGACCCCTCCAAACACCTTCATAATCATCATCAGACTCTTCCAACTCTTTCTGAAAAATGTTCTCATTTTGACACGCAAACACTCTGAAATATTTGTGTTGGATCTTCTGGTGCAAATGCAAAATGGTTCAGCATGCCCTTTCCAAATTTCTGGCAGAGTGGATTGTGTAATGGTGCTCTTTTTTTTCACAGATAGTACCCAACTGTACTATACTGTGCATTTGACAAAATAAAAAACAATGCACATACGCAAAATTAAAAATATGAAATGGTGACATTTTACTCATCCCAACAAGACAGATGAAAGACAAAACTATTTGGTTTTTTATTAAAGCCATTAATATCTGTTTGCTAGGTTGGTGTTGTCTGCCAAAACTGTATATTTTTTGTAGTAACAAAAAACAGACATTAATACACAATCAAACACTTTTGCCTTTCATTCTCATATGACAGTGCCAACTTAGTGTTATTGAAGATTTTTATTTACCTATGTTTTTATATATTTATTTACTTTTTTATTAATTTAATCATTATTTATTACTTTATTTCAATATGATAAATTATTTGTGTATTTATTTTAAACAATAGGTTTTGATTTAACTGTTTCCTTTTAATTTTAAAAATTTTTATGGTGAATACATAACCATAAAAATTTAAAAACAAAAATTCAGCAACAACATTTCATCACATTTGTTTATTAGAATTTAAATTACATCACTTAGCATCCTCCATAGCCTCAAGCATATTTTTGCACATTCTTAAATTTAAAAATTTTGAAAACATACTGTTTTTACCTCGGTTTATAAATATCTGTTGCAAAGCAAAATCCTTACATTTGCTTTGAGAAAATCCATCAAAGAACATATTGCTAAAGAAAAGTTTCCCATTTATCCCATATATATATATATTGTTATGGGATCTTACTCATAATAATAATAATAATAATAATGGACTATTCCATACTTAATAAATACTGCGCCTCGGGAGTAGGCAGGGAGTCAGTAGTTCAAGTCGATCTCGGTTGACCGGTTGATCGGTTGAACTCTCTGCCTTCGGGCGGGGAGGAACCCAAAGGAGGCTATGCTGAAGGGTGGATTCTCTTTCGGGGAAGTAAAACGACCCTGAACCTCTTTATACGGGCATATTTTTGGCCAAGCCCACAGGCTCAGAGATCCCACGTTAAACTGGCCTTGTGCCACATGATGCCCATGTGGGGGGGGGACTAAATATAGTCAGTAGTTCAAGTTGAGTCAAGAGTCCAGTCAGAGGCAGTCTGAAACAGAGTTGCGTTCAGACAATTACTGCAAGACATTGTAGTGATACTGGTCGAAACTACATTGTTCTCTCTACTAAACCTAATTGTTCATGCTAACACTTCTACTTCTCTGTATATATTCCTGTTTGTAATATATCTGTGTTATTCCATACCTGTGTTCGAGTTCTTCTTTATTGGTTCTACCTTGGACTATTACCATGGTACAAGGAACTGGACCATAACATATATATATATAAAATATATATATATATATATAAAGAAATGGACAAAGTCCGACAATTTATTTATTAAAGACATTTTTATAAAAAGAATGTTAAACATAAAAATGTCTTTAATATATATATATATATATATTTTGAACAATAAAAAAATATTAAAAAATTAAAATCTTCAGACACACTAGGTTGTAGATATATATTCTTCATTTTTTTATTATTATTTCATTTAGATTCCTCGACTAGTTTCGGCCAAAATCGCCATCATCGGGAGGAGAAATATTTCTGCTTGCTGGTAGCAGTAAACTACAGAAATGAATGTCTTGATGGAGAAAATGAACTTTTGTCTGTAGTTTTCATTTGTTTTTTTATTTTTTTATCTTTTTAACATGAATCTTTTAACATTCCTTGTGTTGGTCAAACAGTCTCTTTTAAGTTGTTATTTGAGATAAGAGCTGGATGGATGCATGCTTCTGAAATTCCGTGGTCAGTTTGACAGTTTTATTGGTCCTGAGAGGGATGTGTCTCTGTTAAGTGTTTGTGTGTGTGTTATTTGGTTCTTAGGGAGTGAGTGAGTATGATATGTGTAAGCGTGTGTGTTGCTGTGGGTGTGTGTTATCATTTGGCTCATTAGGGAGTGAGTGAGTATGATGTGTGGTAGTGTGTATATTCATGTGAGTGTGTGTATAAGTGTGAGGCCTCCACACCTCCGTATATCTTGTGTGGGTGAGAAATGTGGGTAGGTTTTGATTTGTTGAGTTATATATTAGTACTATCTATATTGTTAAATTTATGGTTTAGCCCGGCTGGATATTGTGTTTTTAGGTGTTGTATCCACTTATTTTCATGGGACTCTAAAATCTTTCTAATGTTATCTGCTCTGAACTTTTATATATATATATATATATATATGTAATATGCCTATATGTGCATCTTTACAAAAATGTGTGACTGGGCAATGATAACCATTTATACACATTTACTACTAGTAAGTTTTCTTTGATGTTTTCCTAATTGACTATTTTCTTTTCAGTACTTTGGATTGAGAATCAATAACTTTATAGAACAAAAAAAATAATACTGCAAGTGGGCACACTATTTCTTTTTTTTTTTTCAATAAACCCAAACATTCATACAGAGGCAATCATGTTAGATAGTTTAACAGGTAAACTAATGAGTATGAATAAATATACAATTTTAGTAGAGAGGAGAGTAATTATTATTATGCAGAAGACATAATATATGTTTGTAGACATTAATATACGTCTGTAACATGAACATATATTTCATATTAAAGTGTTGCCTGTCATTCAATGTTGAGCATATGTTTTTACTATTTTGAGTAAAATTAAGTTTTGTCATTTTTGTTATCCTTGCTTTGGCTGACGCATGATGCTTTCATCACATATAAAGAAAGATAACTCTTAATTAAAAAGTTTTTATTCTTCATCTAACTTTCCTAACCTTTAGATTAAAGAGTTTAGTTAAAAATACCTTGGAGGTTGCCTAGGTCAACAGACAACTGAAAAAAGCTGGAAAACAAAATGGCTGAAATATTATGCAAACAGTCAAGATGAGGATAATTGTCCAAATGCAAATATTTTTGTTTGTAATTTTATATAAATAAAGGACTGTCAAGGTGCATAAAGAAAAATATAAACATGTGAATGACGGACTTCGACAACGGATACGGAGAGAATATTTTATTCGACTCCTCACTCACTACACAGTATAAACAAACAACATGGCCGCCCCGACTTCCGACCGGAAGTCCTTTTCCCGGCAGGGAGAGTTTTCAGGGAGATAGCTCACATAGATTAACAGTTCTTCCCTCTTTTCTCTTCTTTTCAGTTTGGAATCATCTAATCTGCAAAAGAAAAAAGGGGCCGGGTATTTACATTATACAGATGATTCCTTTGGTTCGGATATGAACCCAAGGATCTTGAATGATGGCACTCCTTTCTTTTTGTCAAGGAGTCGGCAATTTGTACATCAGTTGATATCCAAGAGATCTCTGCAATTTCCTTTCTGTCAATCATTTCTCTCAAAATAGCCATCTCTATGCGAAGTCTCTTATCCAAAATTTGGGTTGAGGAATGTACAGAATCATAGAGACAGGAATTGTCTGTTTTGCAGAAGATCTTAATGTTGTTAGTATCATCGTTCAATTGTAGTATTTCTAACAAAAGTTTTCGATAAAAAATACAGGCTTCTGCCATGTCAACCATGGCTAAAGTTTCAGCAGCTAAAGTACTTTTGACAACTCTTCTAATACGCTTAGACTGCCAGGCAATGGGCATATACTTGTCATTGCTTCCAACTAAAAAAAAAGTATATAGCCTCCCTGTGAACCTCCATCTGTTAAATTGCCAAAAGAAGCATCACTGTATGCAATAATTTTTAGGTGCTCAAGGTTCCCTAAGTCTGGAATATCTATATGAGATTTCTCCTTTTTTGCTTTTTTTTTTACCACCCTGTTAGCCTGTTTTAAACATTCTACATTTTCTTGTTTTAGTATCGAGCTTAACTCACTGACATCATAACTAAGATCGGGTCTGGTTTGGGTGGCTAACCAATTAAGTTGTCCGATCAGTTGCCTGGTTTCAGTAACCTCTGTTGAAGATATTGCATCTTTCAAATTTCTGCCTGGTTCTAGTGGGATACACCTTAGCTTTTTGACATATTCGTCCTGTCCAAGTTTAACATCATTCCCAGTTTTCTTTATGCTTAATCCTATATACTGGAACTCAGCAACTTCCTCAGATTTGATCCTAAACAAGTGACGAATCCTGTCCATGACTCTGCTCTGAAAAATCTCCGAGCCTGCAGCAAAAAAATCATCAACATGAGTAGCTATAATACCATGCAGTTTGTTTCCAAAGTTCCATGTAAATATGGCTTGATCATATTTTGAAACCACTGCTCCTGACTTCAACAATTCCTCTTTGAGTGTCAGGTACCAGGACCTTGATGCATCAGTCAAACCATATACACATTTGGAGAGTTTCCAAATATATCCTGGAGGTACCTTGGCTTCTTTGGGAGGATGCAAATAGATCAATCGGTCCAACTCTTTGCTCTGTAAAAATGCTGTTTTTATGTCCATTGACTTGCACACCCAATGGTTAGATGCCATTATAGCCAAGGCTATACGTAGACTTTCTTTAGAGCATGTTGGAGAATCATTTCTTATATTGCCCGCATCCCTTTCCTGAAAGCCTCTCGCCACAAGTCTAGCTTTATAGATCTGTTTGCCATTGACATTTTTATTAGTATAAACCCATCTTGTGGATATTTTGCATTGGCCTTGGTCAGGCACTTGGGTGTAAACTTTATTTTCAACCCAGCTTTGGAGTTCGTTTTCTCTTGCCATTTCCAGGTCGTGATTAGAAGAAGAAATCATAATGTTTTCCTCATCACTAGAGGTAGCTTCATCCTTATTTATTGGTCTGGCTTTATTTTCTTTCCATTCCAATACTCCATGATTGAAGTCTAGCCAGAAGGGTTCACCTTGTTCCATAGCCACATTCATTAAATGCTTGTTTTTACCTGTAGCTTTGCCTGCCCTACTTATGACGTTCAATGTTCGCCATTCGAATCATCATCATTGGCAAGTTTGCATTTAATGGATTGTCCTGGCTTGGGAAGCGTAATTGTTTTGTGAATTGGATTTTGCTTTGGTAGTACGTGTGCCTCTCTCACAGTCTGATGTTGTGCAACATGATCATTCAGAGTTCCTGGTTCTTCAGCAACATCGTTTTCGTCAGACATTGATAAGTTTGAAGATCCTTCAGGCTCACTTTGTGAAGTGGTGGATTCACTTATAGCCTCACTTTCAGAGGAACTTTGATATGTTTCTGGGTGAGACACGAGGCGACATGGGTGCACTCTTACATATGTGCCCCCATGTTTAACAAGTACCTGCTTGTGCTCCCACCCTATGACAGTTCCTGGACCGAGCCATCTATCACAGAAATTTCTCTTATAGAAAACAACATCACCATTTTTGTAGGATTGTGTTGTACTAGTCCTAACTTGATGACGAAGTGCACGTCTTAATTTTTCCGAAGACTCACACATAATAAATTGTTTTCTAGCTGCATGCATGGCATTGAGGTTACTGGCAACTATCTCACTGGTAGAGACACCTTCTAATGCAGGGAGTTTATCATTCAAAAAGGAGGGCAGATTGGGATTCCTACCAAAAACAAGCTGATTGGGGCTGAATCCGTGAGCACTGTGAAGTGTATTCTTTGCACTTATAGCCCATGCTAGTGCTATCTCAAAACTACAATTTGTGTCCTCTACAGTCTTTTTGACCATTTCTCCCAATATCCCATTGTGTCGTTCATTTAAGCCATTACTCCATGGACTTTCAGCAGCAGTGGTACGCACAACGATATTTAAATTCTGTGCCATGTCACGGAATGATTCGTTATCAAATTCCCTACCATTATCAGTTAAGATAGATCCAGGAGTCCCAAAATACGCTATCCAGTGTTTAAACATAGCACTGATGATGTCCGATCTTTCTTTACTTGGAATCCTAACGCCGACACTGTATCTGGTAGCATGGTCAATCAAGTGCAGTACCTTGTTACCATTAATCTCTTTAATATCCATAGCAACAGTTTCATTAAAATAAGATCCTAATGGGAATCCAACAATAGGTCTAGGTTCGTTTTTTTTTTATAGCGAATACACACTTCACAGGAATTTGGAAGTGCTTGTAAGATTTTCATAAATTCAGGATCTCTTATTCCAGCATTTCTAACTAAATCACATAATTTCTTACTACTGGGATGACTAAATTGTCTATGTAATTTGGTTGCAACTTTCACTTTTTCTGATTTGTTTTTAGAGGAGATTTCTTTAACAAGAAGAATGTGTTTGAGCTTACCTCTATCTGGTAGGGGTCTGGTGATAGGGATGTGATAATGACCAGACGATGTGCATCTCAATGGAATTTTCTTTTTAAACATCGTCACACTGTCATGTTCAAAATTGAGACAGGTTCCAGCTCTTTTCATTGCATCTTTGCTTAAGAGAAGTGGAATGTCAGAATCCACAACATCGGTAACAATATTGACGTCAATGTCTGCGATGACACATGGTAGAGTCACATTGTAGAGAGAGTCCAGCTTGTTTCCATCCCCGAACTTAAAAGTTCTCACTCCTTTCCTCATAATTATTTTTTTTTTTCTGTGCATCAGTTAATGTTTCGAGAAAACATTCATACCATTTTTTTTTTCCACAAACGGTGCCAGATGCACCACTATCTAGGACAGCGGAACCAAGTGTCTCACCCAAAAGCGTGTTGCCATTTGCCTCGCGCGTTTTGCTGACTCATCAGCACAATGTTAGCCAGATACAGATAACTTTCGTGTTCGTCGTCCTCATGTTTGTCCCGGTATCGTCGACATAAGGGCAGTCGTAAGACCAGTGAAATTTGCAGCCACATTTAAAGCACACAGTGGGGTTGCCTTCGGGTCCTAGCGGGTTTATTTTGTTTTTGTCAGTGGAGCGTGTTTTGTTGTTGTTGTTGCTATGTCGTTTTCCACCGCGGTATGTTTTTCCTCGCCGACTATTAAAATGCGAATCACGGCGGTGGGAAGAGCGACCATAGTATACCTCGCTAGGTTCGTTTTTATTTTCAGTAAAGGCAATAACATCTTCCTTCTTGACCACTACGGGTGTAGAGTTCATAGATGAAGCTTCAGACGGCTGTCTATGCATAATCTTCTTTAATTGTGCCGACATGGAAGAGAGTGTCAGTTCGCCGACAGTCGCCTTGACTAGTCTTTCATTTTCAGGGTTGAGGGAAGCACTCTTTAATGCCCTGAATGCAAGTACCGGTTCAGGCAGGATGATGTTGAAATCTTTCAACTTAGCAACGTGTCGGCCGAAGTTGATGAGAAAGTCTTCCACTGATGTTTCAGGCTGTCTCCGGTATCCTTCGAAAGTCTCGTAGGCCAGAAAGGCCGACTGGTTTATATCTTCAAAAAAAAAGCGTGTCCAATTTTTTCATACAGTTTAGCCATTCCATCCTCAGAATTAAGTGCCGCAACATCCAATTCCAATACAGCTTCTCTGGGTTTTCCTTCCAGTGAAAGAAATACTATGGGGGCGCGTTTTGTTTTGTCAAGCGACGTGGCCATTTCCCAGATTTGCATTTTTTTTTTTCCACGTGCTGTACTTGTCTTTAACTAAGACGGGCGGTGAAATGTGCTTTGAAGCCATAACTACGCTCTGCTACCAATGTTAGTATAAAAAAAAAAGGACTGTCAAGGTGCATAAAGAAAAATATAAACATGTGAATGACGGACTTCGACAACGGATACGGAGAGAATATTTTATTCGACTCCTCACTGATGTCACCAACTCCTTACAGCAGTTCTCACTTCTTCATCACCACCATAACATGTGCCTTTTTCAATGGACCAAACAGAAGGAAGTCTGATGCTGGTAAGTCAGATCAAAGGGTGGATCACTACACAGTATAAACAAACATGGTTGCCGCCCTGACTTCCGACCGGAAGTCCTTTTCCTGTTTGAAAAGATTGATCGATCGATTCAAATTCCTCAATTTTGGGTTAGTTTGAGATGTACTTAAGATTTCAGGATTTTTGTTTGCTGAGTGTTGACTCTTTAACAAATACATAATTGCCTTGAGCTGTTGATTGTATAAATTTAACAAATATTTTGTTTTCTAAGCACTGACAGTTTAATAAATACATAATTGCCCTGGCTGTTGATTGTATAAATTTAATAAATATTTTATTTTCTAAGTGTTGACAGTTTAACAAATACGTAATTGCCTTGGCTGTTGATAGTATAAATTTAATAAATACTTTGTTTTCTAAGTGTTGACAGTTTGACAAATACATAATTGCCTCAGCTGTTGATTGTATAAATTTAATAAATATTTATACTTGGGAATTTTCTAAACTATACAATTGTACTGAAACAAAGAGAATTTTAAAGTATCAACTGAATGTTTAGAGGATTTTTTCAATCAGGAATGTAACTATATTTTAAGTATATACTTGAGTGTCATAGATTTTAACAATACTTGAATATATGGTAGAGATTAATATGACAAATTAAAATTCAATGTAAAAAAGGGGGAATGTGTCTTTTGAGAAAATTGTATAAAACTTGGAAATTTATTTTACAAATTATTTAGACTGATTGCCACATGAAGAAAAAATTCTTTATCTTGTTTACAATTTTTTATTTTATTTTTATTATTAGTATTATTATTGAATGAGTGAGAGAGAGAGAGAGTGACTTGTCAACAAAGTGACACCAGGGTACAAATATATAATACTCAATATACATATTATGACACTCAGTCTGATAAGGATATACCAGGCACATGCATCACAGCCAAATGTGATAGGTTTTGATAAAAGCATTGTATAACCTTACGGGTGGGGTTCAGTTAGAAATATCTTGTCAAGTAACCCAGTCTGCACATGTTTACTTGTTGGAACAAACTCCTTAGAGAATACTTTCCTAATTACTTGAATCTTAACCTCTTTAATTCTACTATCAGCCAGTATCTATCATACATATCCTTATAATGTGCACTTACTTCCTTCTATACAACAACTTTATTCTAATGGTTGATGGGTCATTAAACCAAACCAAACCAAACAACTTTATTCAGTAACCTTATACCTTGAGTGGCTCTTCTGTCCCCCCAAAAAACAAAGCTTCCAATTGGTGGTGTTCACATGTACATAAATGTGGCTCCCAAGTTGACTTGGCTGTCTCATCCTTCAAACTTAAAAAAAAAACTCTCTTGACACCCAGCCATGATACTTCTCTATTACTTCTGCTTATAAATAATGATGTACAGCAGAAAGTCTCTAGGGGACATGTTCAATGAGTTACGGTCAGGCAACTGACAAGCAAATTTATAGTACTGAATGGGATATTTATTGTAGCTCATAATTTTTTTTTTTTTTAACCTTTTCACCCCAAGCAAGGCAGGAGTGTCGCTAGCATGCAAGGGGTTATAGAGAGTGGAAGCAAGAGTAAAGAGGCATGAGAAAGTAAAGGATGAAGAGAAGGAGAGGGAATAGATGAAGGCATCTGGAGATGTCAATTAACATTACATTTGAATAGTTGGAGATTATAGCTATCAAGGAAAGCAAGTAAGAGGGAGGGAGTCCCATAGACAGGAAGTGCGAGACATGAAGCTATTGGAGTAGAAGAGACAGCTACATTTAACCATTTCAACAGTGAAAGGGTGGGACTGAGATGCCAACCTCGTGGCAGGTTTAAATTCATACAGTTTGGGAACTAGTGAAAATAGCTCATTGGAGCAGTTACTGTGAAAGTATTTGTAGAAAAGACAGAGGGAGGCGATGGCATGTCTGTGAGAGAGCGACTGTAAACGAGATGTCAGATCAGGGCCAACAATATTGCATATTCGTCAGTAACATTATAATTATTGTAATAAGTAATTACAGTAATAAGAAATAGTGTTGGGCTAAAAACTTCTTTTTGAAAATTAAATAAATAATAAATAATGATTTACATTTGGGTATGAAAATAAAGCTTGAAGATAGATATTTCAAAAGGTCCCAACCCGAAATGTGCATTCCTTAAATATATATTTGACTCCTGATTTATCATGATAGTTTATTCAGCTAAAGAAGTGGTTTCCGTGATGGAAAAATGGAACTTCTTCTTTTTTTTAATCATTTCACCCCCAAGCAAGGCAATAAAGCCACTAAGTTGCACAAGGTTGCACTGTGTGAAAGAATATGAGAAAAAGAAAAGCATTATTAAGAAGAGAGAACAATAAAATAAATGGCATTAAGAAGACAGAAGATAATGATTGATATTGAATTTACATTTCTGAAGATCAAGTTAACTGAAAAGCAAGAGACTGGAAGAACATTCCACAAGCAAGAAGTGTGAGAGAAAAAACTGCTAGCATAGAACTTACAGTTACATTTAGGCTTGTACTCAACAAAAACTAATGAAATATATTTTTATTTTTACAATACTTAAAAATATATGAAGTCATTGTTATTTTTTATTTTTTTAATCATTTAACCCAAGCAAGGCTACTAAGATGCAAAGTGTCACTAAGTGTTAGAGAATATGAGAAAAAGAAAACATTATTAAAGAGAGAGAACAATAACAGATTAGGGATTAAGAATACAGAAGATAACGATTAACATTGCATTTAAATTTTTGAAGATCAAAGTTGATTGTAAAGCAAGAAATCCAAAGAGAGTTCTACAGATGAGAAGTGTGAGAACTTACGTTAGCATAGAATTTATGGTTACAGCTTAACATTTCAAATGAAAAATGATCAGACCTAGCTGCCAATCTAGTACTGCACTTAAATTCATAAAATCTAGATACCAAAGATGAAAGTTCATAAGAACAATTACCATGAAAGTAGTTTATAAAAATGGTGCAGTGAAGTTGCATTATGCCAGTGAGAAAGTGACTGAAGCTGAGATGCCAGTTCAGGACCAATAACATTGAAGATTCTTTTTTGGATTTTATCAAGAATCTCTAAATAGATACCAGAAGCGCCAGACCAGATTTGGCAGCATTATTCAGTGCATGGATGAATTGTAGATTTATAAATGTTTAAGATAGAATAAATGTTTGGTTTCTGTCAGGAGGCTAATTTTTTTTTAGTAATGACTACTTGATATCTAAACCAGTTGATATTAATTTCATTGTTTAAAATAACAGGGATGTCATGTACGAGAACACCAGGGGCATCCTGACAGATGACCTAGTTAGTTAATACTTTGCTTAGTTTACCAGAAGCATTTTTCAATATTCCTATAGCCTTTAGATTTATTTTATCATATTTTTGTCATCATTTACAACACTAACCAGATAGTTAAATTTCTGATTTTGATTTTTGATATCAATTCATATTTTTCTATTTCTTTTGCTGACAACAATACATTTTATCTTTTTACAGTTAGTAGTTCTTTCTTCTTGCTTTCCTTTACTACCTTGCTTAAGAGATTTTTTTTCAGTTTTCATCTGATGATACAAGTTTAAATAATAATTTAGAATGTAACCTTGAGTAGTAGTAGTATGGTATTTAATTCTTTTAATTTTTCTTAATTCTTTACTTGACATTTAATATTATTAATCATTCATTTACTTCACTATCATAGATTTTTACAGAAATATAAATCTATTTAAAGAGTATGTGAAACAAAGATGGAAATAAATAACAAGACAGTCAATCATCAAATGACAAAAAAATGGTTTTCTGTGTTGGAGGATCTGCACATCCTTTCAGTTAATAAATTAATATTTTGAAAATAAATATTTAACATTTTTCAACCAATGGATCGCGTTCCTGCCAACAATAAAAAAAAACATGCTTTGTGATCCCTTTGAAGAGTATTTAAACAAAGCTTTTAGACCAGACTAGCCAGTAAGGAGAAGGAGCGGCAACAGATTCATGACAGCGGTTTAAAAGATAATCCCTTACCCATTCACCCATCTTCCTCACCAAGCTATGTGACACTTACACTTTCCTCCTCACTTTCTGCCTTGCCTCTCTTTTTCACCCATGTATGTGAAGAAACCACATTGCTTTTCATCTTAACAAACAACTACAAACAAGGAACTTTAACACTCAGGCACACTGAGAAAAATTTAGTTGTAAAAACACAAAAACAATATAAAATATTTTTATATTTAAAAACCTTTCTCACCATTTTCATTGTGGGTTGATTCAAATCTAAGACAAATATAAGAAAAGTTTATAATGCTAATTACAAAGTGTTTCTTTGAAAAATTCACACTAAACTGTGAAGTTTATTTTATAATAATTTAATTAATTTGTTTATTTAATGGCATATCAACTCCTTATGGGTCATTTAATGCTGAAATTTAATATTCTTGGGAGCTTTGAAGTAATAAAAATATGATACATGTTATTCTGTTTTCACAATAGAATATATGGTAGATGATACTCAACTCTGTGCATATACATGTTTATGTGGTGGACATAATTACTAGAGACAGATATATATGTTTTAAGTTGTAGTTGAAGTTATATTTTAGAATACAGTTTGATTTATTTAAGAAATTGTAGGATATTATATGGATTAATATCATGAAAGAATTCTTTCATGTTGGTTGATTTTGTTTGGTGGTATATCAACTTCTATGGGTTATTTAATGTTGATATCTAAATATTTTGAACACAATTCTATGGCTTCAACTAAATATATTTTGAATGTAATTGTATGCCTTCAAGTACAGTTAAAATGTATTGTTAGTAATTCAACTATAAAAATGTATTTTATGGTAGTTTTACTATAAATAGGTATTGTTGGTAATTTTTTTATGTAAAAATGTATTACAAGTAATTTTACCATAAAAATGTATTTTTATACTTTCATAATATTTTGTTTTTGTTTGTGGTGGTGGTGGGCGGGTTACTATTTTCCCATAGCTGGAAACCTAACAGGTGCTACCACCCTGAGATGGAGAGCTCACTATTTGCCCATAGCTGGCAACCTAACAGGTGCCATCACCTTGGGAGCAACTGCAATTAAGAAGTGGTTCCACACTCCTCAAAATCTCCACTCTCCTGATCAGAAGGCTTGCTCCCAAATGTAGTTTATCATCCATAATGATTTAAACTCATTTCTTACTGATGTACATTTTCACTTTGATTAGGCAGGTATCTCATCTAGAAAAAAAAATCCTTACCTTGCTCACAAAAGTGGACAAGTTATGGTTTGTTTATTTTCACCAATCAGAACAGTTTATAGATGTTTGTGACATTGTTTTATAAGATTTTATTGCGAGTTATGTCTAAATCCATTACTTGGGTTTGACGGGTGCAGTCAAAAGTTTGTTAAAAATATGTGAAAAATACAAGGGATTTTGTTTAGAGCAGGTTAAAGCACTTTCTATATCTAGCTTGACATTTTCATGCATCTCTTAAAATCCTTGTGCCAGGAAATGAAGAAGCTCATTACTTTTTTTGAGGAAACCCTTTTATGCTTTTTGTTCCCCAGTTGAAGTATTTGGTAACAACTTTGTATACACACACGCATACATATCTACAGGTTCTGTGTGTACTACACCTGAACTCCCTATGGGGGCAAGTGTGATTGGGGGCACTGGGCAGTGCTTTGTGACCCTCACTATCTTATCAGCATTTGCTGTTTTCTACCTACATTTATATATGTGAAACTGATTATTAAAGGATGAAAAGTTTTCTTACACACACACACACACACACATATATATATATATATAATCACCCACACAAGATAGACAGAGGCCTCACACTTATACTCACACCCATACTAATATACACACTTATGTACATCATGCTCACTCACTCCCTAAGAACCAAATAACACACACATCCCCTTTCCAGGAACCAATAAAACTGTCAAAATGACCAAGGGAATTCAGAGCATCAAGAATCTATCCAGCCTTTATCTTAAATAACAACTTAAAAGAGACTGTTTGACCAACACAAGGACTGACCAAAATTAATATTAAAAAAATAAAAAAAGAAATGAAAACTACAGATAAAGTTGATTTTCTCCATGAAGTCATTCATTTCCATAGTTCACTGCTACTAACAAGCAGAAACCTTTTTCTCCTAATGATGGCCATGTTGGTCAAAACTAGTCAAGGAATCTAAATGAAATAATAAAAATGAAAAAAATATTAATATACCACCCAGTATGTCTGAAGATATTAATTTTTTATTGTTCAAAACATATATATATATATATATATATATATATATATATATATAAAATATTGTCATCCACAGACAGAGTGTTTTGCTGTTTCACAGCTCATCAGTGTGGCTAGACATCCAATTGCCTCAAGCTAGAATCGAAACCCAACTGATTTAGTATCAATCGAAGATTTTACCCCTAAGCCATTGGTGCATAGCAGAGATGAATGGTGAATTTAGACTCATTTATTTTTAGATAAACACACCAGTGACTTGAGAACTCTATTCATCTTAACAACAAGTGTATATATATATATATATATATATATATATATATATATATATATATTATATTAAAAAATTGACATATGGATCAACATTTCTGTTTCAGATCAGAGTATCTACCTCAGATCAAAGTGTTGCTCTTAAGCCCTCTGACTATAATTAATGTAGTATCAGTGCACTCTGGGAAAAGTGCTATGCACAAAAGACTTATATAGTGATACCCAGTGTTTCATATATATATATATATATATATATATATATATATAAAGAAAAATATGAACAAATAAAGAAATAGGAGAATGAAAAAGAAAAAAAATGGTCTAAAGAGAGGTGATGAGATGAATAGAAGAAGGAAAAGTAGAAAGAAGAAGAGAGAAAAAGGAATGAAGAAAAAAATCTAGAAAAGAGGAAAATGGGGGCAGAATAAATGAAAAGGAGGCAAGACAAAAGAAAAAGGAGAAATATTTTTCTTTTAATTATATATTAATCTTATTTTTATTCTACAGTCAGTCATCATATAAAGATATTTTTGTATGAAAAGATAGAATAATGAAAGTAGAAAGGGGGTAGACTTGAGGATAGGAGTAGGAGTGAAAAGATGAAGACAAGAAAATTATAGGAGTGAGTGGAGTGACAGCTATCCTTGTATGAATAGAAGTGAATACACTAGAATAATAGAGGGGGGAATGTAGGAGGAGTATAATTAGAAGAGGATGGAGAGGATTAAAATAAAAACATGGATGCATGGAGAGTAAAAAATACAAGATATCTCAGAGGCAAGAGTGAAGTGGAACCTCAAAATATAAT
>CAHIKZ030001403.1:175000-290000 GCA_903632075.3 Acanthosepion pharaonis
AACTGGTGGGATGTGGAACTGTGTTTTGATAAGCAAGACCAGATTATGCCCCCCACCAACTATTTGAGTCTGAGGAATCAAGGAGTTGGCTCTGGGCATCACCAAACCTCTGTATGTCATTGGTAAGATGAAATTGAGCTTTGTCATTCTTGATAATAAGGTAGGTTAAAAATTACACACAACAATAAAACCAACAAAGACAATAACATAAAAAACAACAACAACAATAACAATTGTGAAATTAACAAATCCATTTATATAAGATTTCTTGTTCTTGTCTTATAACATTGAAATGGAGCTTGACAAAGAGAGGATTGCTTCCTAAAATAAATTCAAAGATCAGATAAAGTAAAATAATCATATTTCAAGAAGATGAAAATCAGTAACATAGTTGTGGAGAAATGGACATAGTTTTGTGGTTCAAATCAATGGGAAATTTAATAACTCTTATTACAAGGGTAAAAATTGTCTTTCAGAATTCCCCACACTATGAAACTTGAAAGATACAATTAGTTGGATAATTCAGTTCATTCCTTTGCAAAATGCCACAACTCTATTATTGACATCCCTGGAATATACCTGGATTGATATACCAACATAACAATGCTGGCACCTCACAGATTCTAATGACACATTGCATAGCCACAGTTATTCAAACAAAGTGTGGAGTTACACATTATTATTAGCTATCTCTAAATTTTTGGCACTTCAGCTTAATAATAATAATAATGAGGAATGAAGTTCAAGTGGGATACAACCATCTTGACTAACAAGTTCTTGGAGATCAATCACTCTGATATTACACTTGTGGACAAGAGCTGTCATGATTGGATCTTGCTATGTATTGTGATACCTTGGGATGAGAACATCATGAAGGTGGATCAGCCAAAATACAGAGGTATGACGACTGGGCAGGCCACACAGTAAAATGTACCTCTGTAGCTCAAGTTTTGTGGTCGGCACAGTTGGGACTATTTCCAGAAAACTTCACAAGCTGTTTTGGTAACACTTAACATCATTTAGAGTTTGCAGGTGGCAGCACTACTCGGAACAGCTCATGTTCAAAGGAAAGTGTACTGCCTAACTGCAGACAGAACCTGAAATATGACCATCATCACCTGGCTGAAATATCTGTCTTATGACACAAGGAATCTTAAATCACATAATAATGATAATTTTATTTATTTTTACATGAAATGCAGAAAAATATGTAATTACTTTCATGGAAAATAAAGTAATGCCCATCATAGGCATGCAGATAATTAGTTCATGAACCTCATATGTCAAACTCGACGGGAGAGTCAGACCCACTTGTCTAAATCTGACCAAATGATCTAATGTCAGATTTCTTTTTCTTTTTTTTTCCAGGGCAGTAGGGAGGGGAGGGTCTCCTTGGTAAACTGATAACACCCCCTCCTATATAAAAACATGTATGAATATTTATAGGATGTTCCAAAAGTCACGTAAGTATTTTTCATAGATTTTTTTTTTCAGAACTTAGATTAAATATTAACACCATAAGAAGATGGGTAATTTTTACTATGTTAATCTAAATTCTGAAAAAAAAAAAACCCAAAAGAAATAAATGTATGAAACACACATAGGTGACTTTTGAAACATCCTGTATATGCTTCTGCATATACATCTACCTCTATATTTTTAAACACATCTGCCTTTGTTTATATTAGCTGTTAAGCAGAACAAAAATACTAAACACTGTTGGATCCAAGTACCCTACCCACTAACTGTATTTTTCATACTCATCTCATCTCATATTATAGAAACCTTTGAGTGCTTATTAATACAGTGTTCAACAATCAGTTTGATAATCAGTGACATTTTAAACATATGGTTTTCACTATATAAACTCAAAGTCAGATGACATTTTATGCTGTATTTTCATTTTGTCTTCACCTTGTAATGAAAACATTTTTCTCTTTAATAACTGGGGAGAAAGTGATTACCTGATAGATGAATAACATGTTGATAATTAGCGCTCCATTTAAGATTAATTGTTGTGTGATTTTCTCTCCAAATATATAATAATTTCAAATCAGATGATAATCCAAGCACATATCATGGAATATAGGAGGTTATCAGTTATGTCTGAGTTGTTTATCTTCTGACAATATATGTTACCTTTACACATAAGCTATACTTGATTTGAGTGTACCTTGGCATTGTGTAATGATTAAAAAAAATGTACAGTGTTGATAAATACAAAATGAAATTTTATACAACACTATAATAATACAGAAGAATAAGGTGTACAATTCATGGTGCATGAGAGAGAGTGTTGGAGGAAGTAAATATATATGTATACATATATCTAAATGTTGTAGTTGCTGCTTGGCCACATGGTGAAGGAAGGTATGTTCATTTTCAATGTAGCAAGGATGGATCAATTATGAAAGGTAGTTATCTAGTTGTGCAAATGTCGCATTTTCTCTCTGGGTATGTTATGATGACTGCATCATCAGATAATGGACAAAATTAATTTTATCGACTGTGATTTTGGTTGATTTTCCATCTGTTTATATACACATTTATAGGTCTACATTTTGGAAAGAACTCATAAAACAGAAATTGTGTACAGTAAGCTTCAAATTTTTCAAAAAGAACTTCTCAGGTTTTAATTCAGAGTTTTCTTTCTCTTAGACACACTGCTACTCAAGGTAAAAAAGTCCAGTCTGTTCTGCTATTTAACCCATAGCTGGAGGAAGATGGATTCTGTTATGGGGTCCACCCTTTTTCGGATATAATGGACTCGTCCTGCTGCCATAAAATAGCCACAGTCAGGCAGAGAAGATGAGTCATACCGGAGTTTGTACCGGAGTTGTACAGGAGTCGTACCGGAGTTTGTACTGGAGTTGTACAGGAGTCGTACCGGAGTTCATACCGGAGTTGTACAGGAGTCGTACCGGAGTCGTCTGTGAGTGTCGGATGGAGTGAAGTAACCTCTTGTAGAAGTCAGTTACAAGCACGTAGACTCTAAGGAAGTCCTACTTTGAGACTGTATATATCTATCTGTATTTGCTACTAACCGGCGTTCCTGGATTTTACTAACAGCATTACCTTTTGTATTTTGTGTAAATACATTTAATTTCTTAGCTTAAATACTTGTGTTTGTCATTTATTGGATACCTATTTTTCACGCGGGATCCACAACAGATTCATGCCCTTTACCAAGTACATTAATGTAAAGTGAACAAAGCAGAATCAATCAAAATTTGAAGTTAGCTTGACAATTACAATTACACTACCTATATATATATATATATATATATATATATATATATATATATATATATATGACACATTCAGCAGAGGAGGATGTATTCAACAAAAAAATGAAAATTACTTTTTTCAATGCAAAATAATCATTATATTTAAGTATTTACAAAAAAAAATAGAGCTGATAACACAATATTTCAAACTCAATTTAGGTTTATAGTTCGTAACCATGCAACGAGATGAGGTAACATAAACCATACATTTGCCTGCAGAATATCATTACATTATTGTTACATAATTATAGTGAAATCATTAAGATGTTTTATCAAAAGCATTTTATTTTTGGTTGTATATTAATTTCAAATATTCCTTTTTATAGGCTTTATTTTTAAATGGAATAAGATCATTCTAAATTTTAGTATTGCCCATCAAAATGACTGGAAGAAAGCGATCTAAAAACAATGGAAAAGAGAGGTAAAAGCATAAATGAAATAGCTCCAGTTTGTTCAACTTAGGAAACTTAGCATTGCAGCAAAAGTATGCTAAAATACTGCCAATAACAAAGGAAAAAATGAAAAATAACTCACAACAAATGAAATATAGCATCAAAATTTATATTATTTTTATTTATTTGTTATGTAACTAAATGCATAATTGTCAACAATGTTTCCGTAAAACTTGATATTTCCTTTAATAAATTCTTAATAAATATTGTTATTATTTTACTTAAGTGTAAGGTAGTCCTACATTTACAATTCCTTATGCCTAACTATGAAAAGAAATGTTGATCAAAACTGCCTAAAACTTTTAAGCAAAATTATCAAATGTTGAATATGCCCCTCCTCCATCATACATCATATACAGGTTTATGGTATGCTATATTTGTGGGTTAAAGTGCTCAATATCAGGGATAGAGTGTATATAAAAGTGGACATTGAAGTCAACACCCAGAGGCAACAGTCTGTTTAATGTTAAATGTAATCCTCAGGCCATGACAATTGCATTTAGCATGAAAGAGACCATTGCCTCTGGTGTTGCCAAAACACTTTTATATATATATATATATATATATATATATATATATATATATATATATATAAAAGTGTGCATATCCATATACTTGTGGGTAGGTGTATTTGTCCTTGGAACTCAATCTTTCATTGAATGCTTTTATATATGTGTTTTCCACACAGCTGTGATTACAGATAAAAAGATATTAAGATGCAGGTACAAATGTTAACTCTAATTCATTCTATTGTCCTTCCTGGAGTGAGGATAGTTTGAATGATTTGTAGTTTAACTGAAAAGGAGGCTACAGAAACAATGATGATATCATCGGCAGATGGCAAACACATTGTCAACTGGGGCATTTTATTTGTGTGCTTACCTTGTTTCTTACCCAGAGACTTGACACTTCTGTCATGTTCCTGTTGCCAACTCACAAGACTACCATACTCCTCCCTACTTAATCTTTTATGTGGCAGATTGCCCAGAATTGCCAGTAAATAACATTTCAGGAACTCAGAACTTTTCTAAGGCACTTTGCACTTTTTTTTATTTTATTTCTAGCAAAAGTAACATGTTTATCATTTTTAGATTTCAGAATTGCTTTGCTATAATATCTGCAACTGACTCATTTATAGTAGCTTATTTTTTTTTCTCTTTATACTCAGATTTGTATGTTTTAACTTTGTTCAAACAGGATACCAGGAACTTGGTTAACTAAAGTAAATATTAACATAGAGAGTTTGGTAGAATTTAATCTTATCATTTTTCAAGACTTTTTTGTTCTTTCATTTATTTTTTTTCATATGAAACTATTTTGTTTCTATATACGACCATTACACTTTTCTATCTAGGCTCAGAGTGATGTGTCTGTCTTAGCTTTTTACAGATTAAATAAAGGGTTCAGTTTAAAATTCCCTGGATTACCTGTATCAACTGACACCTGAAGAAGGCTGGAAAGGACAGTGGCAGATAGGTTGTGTTAATAACAACAAAGATGAATGTAACTGATATAAACTCATTCTAGAAATTCAGCCAAAAAATATAATTAGGTATTTATTTTTTGCTGAATAAAAAATGCAGTAATACTCATTTTTTTTCTTATCACCAAGTCCTGGTTGTCTATCTCCAAAATTAATGGGATGAAAAATTATAAAACAGAAAATTATCAATTTTTTTTCATGTACAAATGAGGAATATTAATTAATAAATATTACTATATCAGTATTTATTTATTTCCAGAAGATTCTAAGTTGCTGATCTCAGTTCAGCTATAAGTATTAATTTCATAGCATATGATGTAATTTCTAAGTAATTTCTTCTTTTATGTGTTATGTCTCATCAGGATGTGAGCAATTATGCACTCTTCATCTTTCTATCCTTTGTGGTTCTTAATAAAGTTTATCTTTGTATAATTGTTCCCAGTCACTGTTCTGCCATTTATTTACACAAGCTCACTAGGTAGGTTACTCACTGCTTTTTTCTGTCCCTCAGTATAACCTGTGAGTACCAAATTCTCCATACCCCCTTTTCTAATTATGTATTGTAGAAATGTTAATTCTCTTTCTGATTCTAAGTATAAACATCCTTTTTGTGTCCGTTTTCCTTAAAACTTCATCATTGCTCACATGTTCAGTCCATGGTATTTTCAGTAACATTTCTGTTACTCTTCTTCATCTATATGGAGATTGTCCAATGTTCACTTGCATAGAGGAGGTATAATATTACATAACAGGTCAGCTTTTTTTTTTTTGTTTCTAATGAAATTTTCCTGTTTCTTAATAGCTTGCTGAGCTTTTGGAAGGCATTTTTCACTTTTCCAATGTGCCTTCGGATTTCAGTGTCATATTTCATATATTATCTCCAATTTGCAGCTCACATTTTAAACTGTTCCCTTTGCTGATAATTATACATTTTTCCTTCTTACAATTGATATTTAGTTCTTTCTTTTTGCTTTCCTTTCCTACCTTCTGTTAGAATCACAATCACGATATTCATAACCCATTAGGGTTGTAGAGATATCACATGTACTGCAGTTGCAGTAGCAATGGTGTCTCCTGGGCAGTATAGCTGGATGGAGATCAACTCTCTCCAAGCTGGTTTTGAATTCAGAGTTATTCCTTCTCCTAGACCGGATGCCATCCTAGTCTATAGGGCCAAGACTATCCTGCTATTTACTCATAGCTGGGAGGGGAAAGAAGAGATGGATTCATACCTTTCCCAAGAGTATTAGCATGTAAGTGGAATTTGAACTCAACATCTCCAATTCCTCAATTTGATCCATTATCCATTACTCCACTGTGTCTTCTGTCAAAGTACCTGTAATTTAATTTCTATGTTTGCTGTGTCATCTGAATATCTTATGTTGCTAAGATTGTGTCTGCCAATAATGAATCCTGGTAGGACTCCTAGTTCTATTAGAATCACCTCACTGTAAACATTGAATATGTCCGGTGAGAAAACATATCCTTGTCTTATGCAAAAATATTTTTAGAAACTAAATTGATAGATTTATCAAATGATCTCACAAAAATTTGAAGATTCATAGTGCCAAATAATAATAATGTCTCCCTGAATTTTTTGAATGAAGCATTATTATTTACTTTATTTATATTTGGGCTAATGTCCTTATCTTTGTTGTTATTATCACAACATTTAGACCATGCCCTTCAGCCTTCTGTTGATCTGGTTAACCTTCAGGGGATTTCAAATGGAACCCTTTATTTAATCTACAGGAGTAGATTGTTCTCACTCTGACATTCATATCTAAGGATATCTAGGTGAATCTAGATTTTGACTAATTTGAAACAGTAAGTAATAACTGAGTAATACTAAATAAGAACAAGACAAGATGAGTCATTAGTTCATATATAAATAATAAGAAATATTGGAATGATTGCATCAGGGCTTACAGAATTCTGCTACACTAAAACCAGAAAATAAGACAATCTAAGACATTAATTAATAATAATTGCACCTCTACATTTTCCACTTCATTTCTAAGCTACTTACCTGAGGCAATTTAAGTTCCAAGAGACACCCATCAAGTGAAATAGATTCCTGCTTGGCTGCTACCATATTTAGGTTATCTTAGAAGAGACCTACAAATTGGTGCCTAGGTTCTAGCTGATGACAGGGTAACCAGAAAATCTACATATGTCATGCCTATTAATTGTTGATGTATGTGTTTATCATAACTGCATTGATATCTGTAAATTAGTGATCATGCATTAAAATGAGATTTTCTAATATAGATAATGCTCCAAGGATTTAAATGCATCTGAATCTGATTTATTATGGTGTAGTGGCTTGTAAGGTTTTGGATAATGCTATCATCTGAATGATTCCATCTCATATTTGGATTTCCAATTCAAATCTTTTTGAATCAAGGCTCTTTTCAATGAAGATGCCTACAATCATTTCATTGATATTCAACAATTTATACAATGGCTGAGAGGATTCAAGCATTGGTTTGAGAAATTAATGCCTGGGCCAGGTAGTCCAGGCTCTGACTCAGTGGAAATTGGGCAAGCAATAACTGAGCAACACTAAAAAATGACAAGATATCCCTAGACATATTGGGATAATAACAATCTACTCCTGTAGATTAAATAAAGGGTTCACTTTAAAATACACTGATGTTTACCTGGATTAACAGACACCTGGAGAAAGCTGGTGAGCATAGTGGCCAAAACATTGTAGCAATAATTTTTATCATTAATGTTCACCCAGTAGAAGGCACAAAAGCCATTCAAGGTAGAGGGATATTAAATGAAGTGGGAGATATGAACATAAGAAGAGGAAGTAGGTAGTGGAGATTATGAGAATATAGGGGATAGATAATAATTGACCTTGGAATATAAGAGTTTAAGATTGCAGTGTTCAAGGAAGTCTATTCCACAAAGTTGAGGTTCTTGGGGAGAAGCTATCTGAGAGAAACTACCTTCTTACAAATAGAATATGAAGAGAATGAGTATAACTCAAGATGTAGAAAAGTGGGTCTTTGATTTAATGATCTGAACTGGTGGAACCAAAGAATGAGAATTGGAAAATTTGCCATGGAAATAGTGATAGAGTAGCAAGAGGCTTGCAATGATGTGTCTGTGTGAAAATAAATCATCCTTCACTAGGCCATGTAAATGATTTTGAACACTGTCAAATCTGGAAGGTGAGGATTGTGCAGCTCCAGCCCAGATATGGCAGTAATATTTCATTTTTGGTCTGATCTGACTCTTGTGAAGGTAATTCCTCATTCCAGAAATTTAGACAAAAGTTATTTTAATGTCAGTATTTTATAGCTGGCACTCATCTACTAAGCCCCAAACGTGATTATGATTCATAGTCATCCAAAATTGTGCAAAATTAGTCATTCACTGCAGAAATTATTGTCACATGTGTTACAATGATTTGGAATCAAAAGTCATTTAAAGCAAAAACATATTTTGAATTGTAAGAATAATAATTTTTTTTGAGTGAATATTACATTAAAAATCACAATGGTTTTTTTCCAGATACAAGTCCTATTTAATTCATAGCGGGGGGAAAGAGATGAATTCATTACTTTTCCAAGGGTATTTGAGCATAAGTAAATGTAAAGAACCTAACTGGAATTTGAATTTTGCTTTCCAATTTCTTATTTTGAGTCACTGTCCATAACACCACCCACACATCTGCTAGTTTCACTTGAAAGAGTGTCATATTATACCATTCTTTCCTGTACTTACTTTATCATTTGGCTTAGTTCCATACTCAGCTAAACTTAATAAACATTTAAAATATAAAGCAAGAAAGAAATTATATATCATATTTCATTTAACTTACATGAGAATAAATAATTGGGTGTAGTCAGGGCTGTTTAAATTACTGTAACCTTTAGTGTCAAAATTAAACATTTTGTTTCTTTTATGGTTTACAACGCTTAGTTACAGTTGGTTAAGTAATTTTTTGTCCCCCCCCCCAATGGTTTGGGCTTTTTAACTATGAAAAAGAATTGGTCCAAATGTTAATATACTTATCAATTGTAAAATGT
The DNA here is from genome assembly GCA_903632075.3 of Acanthosepion pharaonis. Taxonomy (NCBI): domain Eukaryota; kingdom Metazoa; phylum Mollusca; class Cephalopoda; order Sepiida; family Sepiidae; genus Acanthosepion; species Acanthosepion pharaonis. The sequence goes on from CAHIKZ030001403.1 coordinate 184,269, forward strand.
GGTAAAATCTCCCTCATTTTCAGACATAAATTCATGCTGAGAGAATTCAAAGCAAAACAACAATAAAAAAAAATCTTAATGTAAGTGCCCATATGTTGATTATGTCAAAAGGGTGTGCCTTAAAAAAACTGATGACTTGCTAAAACTCCCTTTTCTCAGCTGGTGACTGGAATAACCTGCATATTTTCCAAGCACAGGAAGCACGTTACCAGGAGATGCAGATAATTGTTAGGTATTAATTAAACACCGAGTCAGGTACTTTTAAATAGTGTTAAGTCATCAATTTTCATTTTTACTTTGGTGCCTGGAGTGATAGAGAAATATTAAGAATATATTCCAGTCTAAACAATATCAAATACTAAGGAAAATAAAGCTTCAAATTAAATACAATTTGGAGGAAATACTGAAAAGTTCTCAGCTTAAGAAAAGATTCTAAAGAAAATTTTGTTATTTTGCTTGATTTTAGGAAGTGGCTCAAGACTCACCACTTTGCAATTAAGATAGTATGTGAGGAAAATGAAATAAAACCAATAAAAACTAAAAAACAATAAAAAAATAAATAAATTCATTTTCTCATGATGCAAGTTATAAAGAAATTGAAAAGGATTTCTGGTCCCATGTGCAATTTTATGACCCCATTTGCAGAAAAGACAGAATCTTTCTCTCTTAATTTTTCAACAAGATCATTTGAGCGTGTTTTCAGCAGCCCTACTCATGAAGTAGAGATTTAGCCATCCCAACTCAGCACGAGTTTGACTTGAGCTCGACCATCTTTACCCGTTCTTATCCTTACTTCCCATAAATTATTTCTGAACCAAAAAGCAAAACAGACATAATCTAGAGACATTTAACTTTGTTTCAATATTCAACATGAAAGAAATAAAGGTCTGTAGCAGAAGCACAAGTTTTTTGTATGCTTCTTTTATCTTTGTTTAGATATTGAACACACACACCTTTACTTAAAAATACACACAAAACCCACAAGCTTGTTAACATCCAAAAGTACATTTGAATTTAATAAAATCTAGAATTCAAATTTTTGTGTCATATTTTCCATTGTCTGTTACTACACTACCCAGATAGTTAAATTTATGTAACTTCTTGAATCGCATGTCTCTAATTCAAAACTCACACTTTGGGATGTCTCTCTTACTGATAATCATAAATTCTGTCATCTAACAGTTAATAGTCCTTTCATCTTGCTGTCCTTACTACCTTGTTTTGGAGTTCTCACAGTTCTTTTCGTTCTGCCAACAATACAGTATTATTGTATCCTCCTAAGTATTAATCATATGTGACATTTAAGAATAAATTTGTACTACATGGACATACCTATTTTTTGTATGGCAGGAACAGCATACAGGGTGGTTTTGAGCAAAAATTTTGTTTTCCTCAATGACAATGAAATGCTGCATACAGCAATGATAAAATAGGAAAAAATTTTGGAATTCAGTTGGTCTGTTCTAACCCATCTACTATATTTACCTGATCAAGCACCAACCAATTATTACTTTCTTCAGTCACTGAAAAACTTTTTCTAATAAGAACTAGATTCATTAGTGTATCAAAAGCTTTTCCACATCAAAACTTGTGGAATTTTGCTCAAAAAGTATCAAAGAACTAGCTGATAGGTAACAAGTCATTGCAAATAATGGTGAATATATAATTAAATAAAATGTCATTGTACTTTATTTTTTGAAGAATAAAGTTGTTAAATAAAAAGGAAAATTATTCATGACTCAACCTAATAATTATTATAATTATTAGGTTGATGACTATGAATTTAATATAGTATAAAAAAAAGAAAAAAGCAATCTAATATTAACCCATCAATGCCTACTTGGTGACAAGAAGCAGTACCAACAAGCAAACATGGATGATGTTACCATAAAAATGGAATATCTCATTTGCAAGTAGTGAGAATAGGTTACTAATATATTGCTTTTAATTTCTTTTATTTCATATTATTTTTCATTCAATGCACTTAATTTTAATGGTTATAAAAAACAAGATTCTTTCTTACATAGTTTATTCTTACGAGAATATAACCAATGCAATTATCAAATTAGTTAAATATTAGTGTCATTTGTCGATGGTAGGGCTAAATTCATAATAAAAATAATGCCACACCAACAAAACAGGACAAACCGTTACAATGTACAACAACAACATTATTTTACTTTCGAGGTCAAGTATCGTGAAATTATAGTTTTATATTTTTTTAATAAGATTGTAAAAACAAAAGCTTCTTTGTATAACCCATATCCTCCTGGCATCATTTAAATTGACACCTACTTTTTTTTATATATCTAAGCTATAATTATAAACTATAGTTTTAAAAAATTAAAATTTCATTGAAATATGTTGGAAAATTTCCAAATCTGACATTGAAATCAAGAAAATACAAACTTTAACCAAAATGGTCACAGTACATAGGAAAAATATAGCATCAGTTGAAAGTGACACCAGGAGGATATATGTTCAAGATTAGTTCTTTCTTTTACTGCTAAGAATTATATTTAAGTTACTGAAATTGATCCGTTGAATTAATATTTTTAAGTTGAGCATAAAATTTTAATTGCCTAATATTTCTAGTGAACCACTTAAGAAAGGATATTTTTTATAATTTCCTCTTGTTGAAAGAACTCGGTAGTAACTCCAGGATAATCATTACCTTCAATGTCTTCATTACCATTTACTGTCTTGAATCACTGTCTGATGAACTGCCATGGTAAGAAGAATCAATTCCATTTGTAAGGTACCTTGTCAGCTGCTCTAAGACAGACATTTTTCTTATCTTGAGTACCATTTCCAAATAGTTAATATCATTATTCAAAAATATATCATCATCATCATTATGACTATTACAATTGCTACAGCAATAACACTAATAATAATTATAATGATGAAAGAACACTCATACATACATTAAAAAGAATATTGATTCATATTTGCGGAAAATTCCAGGAACATCCTCAGTATCCAAGATGCAAAAAAAAAATTACCCTCATATGTACAGCACATATACTCAGAAAAATTCTCTCAATCTGTTCAATAAAATCCTTTCTTTACTTCAAGTCTCAGGTAAAAGACTGTCTCAAAACAGTAAATCAGGAAAGCAACCACAACACAAACAACAATTAATAATAATGCTAATACTACATACCTAATAATGCTAGTAATAATAGAAGAATCTACTGATCTTTTGACTCTTAAAAGGCATGAAGGTAGTTACATATGCAAAAAAACTTCCTACCCTAGGGAATGAGTAGAATAACAGGAAAGTTCCACAAGATCTATACTAAGCTGTTTCATTAATTCCTCTTAGTAACTAATCAATTAATGGAAAATTCGAAGATGAGCAAGATCCCCATCATATTAAGTACATTTCAGTTGCATGCTTTCATGCTGATGGTGTTTCATTTATTTTGATGTCTTCATTACAAGTACTATTTTTCATTACAAAACAAGCAATGTTTATACAAAGAGTTATAATTTTTTTGTAGATCTATATATTTTTATACTTGAAAAATTAAATATAACTTGAAGAAGACAGACATGCTGTCGAAACATTGTCAAACACTGTTTTTTCTGTTCTTAAATCACGCTCTTCTCTTAACTGTTGAAAAACATTGGAAGAGTTACATCACTCATTTTGTTTGTTTAATAATAGAAGTAGTAGTAGTAGTAGTAATAATAATAATAATAAAAAGAAAGAAAAATTTCTATAATTGATAGCAATAAGCAAAAATATCTAGTGAGAACATGCAAATATATGAAATGTTATGGTAATAATATAATAATATAAAATAGAATAGTGATCTAATAGCTATGTAAATACATATTGTAAACTACATAGACTACAATATAATGTAAACATAACTTTTATATGCACTAGGAAACACTAAAAAGGTGTGATATTAGAGAATGGAATAAGAATATTTTTCTTTTAAGTTCATCTTCAATATTTTTTCAATTATGGCATCTACCTAATGTGTAAAAGCAAAAATGGCATCTTTTAGCAATGAAGTTTAAATTTCACACAAATCTTAAAAGTATGGACAAGAAAAAAAGTGGGGAGCAAAATTTTTTCTTCTTCACGTTTCCTTTGGGGACAAATTTTAATATTAATTTTAATATACATATAGTACCTGGCTAATTAAGATTTATTTATTTTACTTTTGGTCTACTTAGTGTATTGAGCACTCTTTGTTTTAACTTATTACTTACTGTTTTTTTTTTTTTCTTTGTATCAGAGATTCAAGGTACTGGATGATTTCTTTCGCCCTGTTCAGAGGTTTCTGGTGCTTTCTTTTTTTTCTTTTTTTTTTTACATTTTTCCTCGGATGCCAATTTATTTGAAAATTGTACTCTCCAGGTTTTTTAACCCACCGACTTTAAATAGATTTACATTTCATATATATATATATATATATATATATATATATATATATATAATGGGGTGTATCAAAAGCATTTTCATTTGTTTAACTTCTTAAGAGCTCTTGCATGTTTTCTTAAGCTTATATGATGTTTTACATATGGTATCTTTTGATGATTTTAGTTTTGAGTATTGTTGGTTTTCTAACTTGTGTTTTCAAGCATTGTAATTGACAACTGATGTTTAATCTCTTCTGGGCTTTATTTCACCACTGTTAAAAAGCTTAAGCCAGTTTGGGGCAATAGATATTGTTTAATTTCTTTCTACTTTGCAGTTTCTCAAAGCAGATTCAGTAGCTTTCAGGCCAAATTTAAAATATAGAAAGGTGCTGAAAAGTTTCTGGTCTAACCCACTTTGCAAAATCTGACTGAATATTAAATTTTTTTTTAAGTGTTTCTTGATAAGGCTGATAGCTACAACAAACTTTATTATATCTATAAATATTCATAGTCTCCTGTTTTGTACAAATCCTTCTAATTGATATAATTCAGTATCTATCCTGATAATTATATTCTTACATATCCTTATATATCTGTTGAAAAATCACATTTCAAACTATTAAGCATCATAGATATATGCCATTATTTTCAGCAGAAAGAATTAAGAAAAATATTTTTTTGTATTTATAGTTAAGTATTTAATATTATTAAAATATATAGAGAAAGGATAGGAAGTAAAAAACGACTTGGACGGACGGGATCATATTATTAAGAAAGCAGAAACAATCTTTTTAGGAATACTACTTCTTGTTTAGAAAGTGGAACTGGCAAGCCGAGTTCAAATAACAGCCTAGTCATACATTTGCTTATACACAAATGCCCTTTGGAAAGGCATTAATCTGTCTTTTTTCCACACCATTCAGAGTTAAATAACAGGGCAGACTGGGCTCTTCAGCCTTTGTTGGCAGGCAGGTTATTAGAAAAATTATTCTGAATTCAGAAGTATGGTGAAATAAAAGATCACTCCCCTATATTTCTCAAGAAGTCATGGCTGATAATAAAGTAATGGAATCTGTAAAGATTCATATTCACCTATGGCCAGAAGGGACATGGATTAAAAAATACCACTGCTCTTTTGTAACAGTAATCCTTTATCATTTTCCTTTTGTCACTATCTTATGTTGGGTGCTATTTGTTTCAGAACCTCCAGTTTAAATTTTACAATAATTAAAGTAGTAGTAATAATTATAGTAGTAGTAGTTGATGATGATGTTGATGAGTAAATAATATATTATTATGTAGTATGTGCATATTTGCATATTCATGCCATGTTGGGTTAGTCACCAATTTGTTGCAGATAATGCTGGCTCAACTAAAAACAGTAGCAACCAAACTTTTCACATGTAAATAACAGGTTCGTCTTCATTTTTAGAGTTAAAATGAGAAAAGGAATAAATTCCAATATAGATATATTTTTGTATATTTTTAGATAAATAATAAATGATTAACAAAGTGGAGAAAATATTCTAGTTTGTATATATCTGAAAAGGAAAAGAAAAACATTAAAAACTTAGCTATTAGGAATTGTGTGTGATACGTGTGCATGTGCAAATGTTTAGATGTCAGTTAAATAGGTTATTTCCCCAGCGAAGATGATTCCTATATTAGCAACTCTACATACTGCATGCTAGGTTGAAAAGAGAAAAATGAAGCTTACATCCAGGTTTTTATAGTCCTGAAACAGTGCTATCCATCTGGGTGTAATCACTACACTTATGGAGTTAGGCTAGGTAAAAGTACTGGTAGTTAGTATATAGAGTACAAGATTGTTGAGAGGACAACAGAAAACCACTCTGAAGAGCCAGGATTGCTTCTGTCCTGAAGGAACTTGGTACTTGGAGTTCACTTACATAGTGGAGCTCATGTTGGAATTTTATAGACATAAAGGTTTATGTACGCTGTTTGATAAAAGATTTAGGCAAAAACATGAATGAGTTAGATGAATAATCTAATAGGCTGTGTTATCCAGACACAGTCCACTCATTTTTATGCCATTATAACCAGCCACAGATCATGTCTTTAACAAATTATCTATTCTACCTATTCCAGTTAGGCTCTTGTATACTTGGCTATATTTCTGATTAAACACCAATGTCACTATTTACACTATTTACATTGTTCAGACTGTTGTCCTCATCTTTATTGTCATATTCACAATGTTTCGGCAGTTGTACGCTCTTACCTTCTTCAGGTGATATACATTGGCCTAGTGGATAAAACCATTGGTTGAAGTAATCCAGTGACTTGAACCAAAGAGTTGTGAGTTCAATACATGGCAACAGAAGAGGTGAACAAAAGAAATTGGAGAGTTAAGGTACTAAAGGGAAATAACTGAAACTGAGATATACAGAAGAGACAAGGCAAGTGGAACTAGAACAATCTACTAGAGTGGACAAAAAACAAAGTTCACTTCAAAATTCCAATATATATCACCTGAAGAAGGCTCAGAGCATACAACAGTCGAAATGTTGTGAATATGGTAATAAAAATGAAGGCAACAGTCTAAACAATGTAAATAGTGTAAATAGTTACAGTACCTCATCTGAGAAATATAGAAAGACCAATGCAGCTGTCTCACTGTGTCAACTGTTCATATCAGTGGATAGGTTAGGTCCTTATAGATGAAGCGATGAAGCACTGTTGATGAATAACTCTGAAAGTGAATGTCAAAATGATGATCAGTTTTAAATCTGAACATTTTATAAAATTCTTATTGAAAATATAAATGCTGAATTAAATTATGTCTTGAAAAATATTGTTTGCTTAAAAAAAACAAAGAAAACAAGATAAACGATATTCAGAAAGCAAATGAAATATATCAGAAAAGGAAGCATAAATAGGGAGATAGATATCTCAGAAATTGCCTGAAAATACCGAAAGGTTGAAACCAAGGTAGCGGAATCAGCTGATTTCCTAATTTTCTATACTTGAAAGCTCTACATGTTAATTTTTTATCTTTTTATATGTGTATTGAACACTTTCTTAATAGTACTTTTTCCTGGTCTAATTCAACCCTGACAATTAATTCTTTATTATTATTATTATATTGGACTCTCTCATTGTTTTTATATATGAATCTCCAGCAGTTTAGTTCTTAGAACTGAACAGATTACTTAAACATATGATTTGATTATAGTGGTGAAGGCTTGTGCAAAAACAACCACTCTTTTCAGAAGAATCGAATAGAGAGAACCGGTGCACATAGTGTGCCATATAGTTTCCAAACAACCCTTCTCAGGTTTTGAATTCAGAGTTGTCCTTCTCCTATACTGGTTGCCTAACAGGGCTATAGAGCCCAGTCTGTCCTGGTATTTGAGCATAAGTGAATGTAACAAATTCTGTTGGAATTTGAACTCAGCTCTCCAATTTCTCATTCCAAGCTACTATCCATTACATCACTACATATCAACAAATATCTACATACACACACGCACATATATAGATATATACTGAGAGACAGGCCATAAAGGATGTACATTGTTTATGTTATAATGCATATAAATGGAGGATTCTATCAGTAATACTTAAATTAATTCCAGAACATTGATAATCCTTTTTTATTAAGTTTCCTTACACAGTAAGTTACAAGCTGAGTTCCATAAAAATGAATTTTTGTTAAAAAAAAAAAAAAAAATTACAAATTTTGAGCTTAATCATCATTTTTTTCCTTTACATTTTCACTTTTTTTAACTAATGTTCACCCTACACATGGCCCAAGGACCACTCAAAGTAGAGATTTGCTAAAGGTGGTTGTTGTGTGAATGATAATTGAAAGGAGCACAATTTATCCTGATATGTGGGAAAGATAAAGGTTAATCCCTACACTTGAAGTGGTTAAGATTTTAGTAGTCATAAAAGCATCATCCTGTGATTCTGTTCCCCAAAACAACAGTTCTTCTTGGGAAGAAGTTATCTGAGTGGAGCTTACACTTTCCTAAATGAATGAGAGTGGTTTATCACAATGTACATGAAGTTTACAATAGAAGAAAATTACTAAAGTAGAGGAATTTAGTTGGCAGTGCTAAAAGGAAACTGAAATTTTGCCTATTTATACCAGGTTCAAACGCAGTCAGTGGTATGAGTACTGCTTTATTTCTTTTACCAGAATTGGAATTTTTCTAAAATTATTATTAGAATGAAGAAACGTTTCATACATATTTGTTTAGTAAATCTTATCAATTTAGAATCTATTCATATTAGGTTAGCTCATTTTTAACAAAATCTTTTCTAATTTAGAAACATGCATTGCATTTAAGTCATAGAATGCAAATACTGATACATTCACATGATATCACAAGCATTTGAATTTTAGATATATGATCCACTATTTAAGCATACACACAAATACACATACACTCAACTCATTCATTCATTTTTGAATCTGATAAAGCCTTAAATGGCGAAATGCATTATTGAATATATTCACAAACAAATCTACTTTCATGAATGTTTCCAATTGTCAAAATTTAAAAAACTTTCTCAGGATCACATATTCTAATTTTAAAATGCACACACAGACACACACCCATATATCTATCTATCTATCTATCTATATATATATATATATATATATATATATATACACACACACACTCCCAGTCAAAAGTATTTGGCCATCCTCAAAAATTTTTATTTCTCATCCTAAAAAGTGTTATTTTCAATGAAACAAGTTAAGCATCACAATGGTTTTATTTATTATACTAAATACAAGTCTTCCTGAGCCATGTTAAATACAAATTAAACTAAAAAAAAACACAAAAAAATTCTCAAACTTTTGATTCATCAAAATGACCCCCTTTGGCTGCTATCACTGCTTCAAAGATTCTTGGCATTTTTTCCATCAAAGACTGGAGGTAGACTGAAGATAGTTATACCCAACTTTCCTGCAAGAATTGCCAGAGGTGAGCCACACTTGTGGGTTGTTTAGTTCTGACTTTTTGGTCAAGTTCATCCTACACCAATTCAATGGGATTTAAGTCTGCTGATTGCACCAGCCAAGACATCAGTTGAAGGACGTGCTGTTCCTCTTTGCTTTTAATGTACATCTGGCAGAGTTTAATAGTATGCTTTGGATTATTATCTTGCATGAGTACAAATTCTTGACCCACAAGCTGCATTTCAGATGAGACTGCGTGATGCTGCGAGTATGCTGTGATAGCTGGTCTGATTCAATCTGCCCTTCACCTGGTGCAAATCTCCAACTTTGCAATTAGCAAAAGATTCCCACACTATAACAGAGCCTCCTCCATACTTTATGGATGGTGTGATACAGGGAGTTGCAGCTCTTTCACCAACTCTTCACTGCAAATAGACCCTCCTATTTCACCTAAAAATTTGGAAGTTTGATTTGTCCTTTCAAAAGACTTTATTCCACTGCTCTATTGTCCAGTCTTTGTGCGCCTTGGCCCGCTGGAGTCCTTTGACATTGTTTTGATTTCTCAACAGTGGTTACTTGACAGCAATTTTGCCATATAGGCCAGCTTCACAGTCTTCTCCTCACAGTGGATGCTGTCACACTTTTTTCACAACATTGGTTCAGTTGTGTAATGATGTTTGGAGCAGTCAGCCTTCTGTCACACAAGTTGGTGACTCTGATGAAATTTTCCTCTGTTCTTGTTGAAAGAAGAAAAACATCTTCAAATCAGTTTTTCAAAAGATACCTGGTTATAATAAGGTCAAAGTTACTGAGGAAGACTTGTATTTAGTATAATAAATAAAACCATTGTGGTGCTTAACTTGTTTCATTAAAAATAACACTTTTAGGATGGGAAATAAAAATTTTTGAGGGTGGCCAAATACCTTTGACTGGTAGTGTATATATATATATATATGTAGGGAGATTGAAAAGTAACTCTCTATTTTATGTATGATGAACTCTCCCGTCTTGTAGAAATTATAGTTAGATGAGAGTCCATCATAGATAAAATAAGGCGTTAGTTTTCAATCAACCTGTATATTCATCACACACATACATTCTGAGCATCTCAAATGCACTACAGAGAATAATCTTTACTTTTTTACAGATTAAATGACAGAGATGGATAGTTGGAGTGATAATTTCTTTCAAGCATCAGTTAATCCAAATTATGTATAGAACCTTGATAAGCAGATAAATTTGAATAGGGTCAAGTCAAAAATTATTAAACAGTTCTAAGCTGCCATAATTAAAAAAATATTCATTTTCATTAGCTGATGCTACTATAATGGTTCATAAACTAAATGTGCTCTGGAAATTTTGCAATCTGTTTACTTTTTATAGGTGATTTTAATATCTGTGATGTATTGCAAGATCTATAATCATGACAATGAATGAAAGTTTTGATATATTTGTCTAGAAAACAAACTGTCTAGTTCAACACAGTGAACCAGCTTTCCTAGCTGCAGACTTAGCAATATACTCTTTCCACCTCATATTGGCAGAAAATATCTGTCCACGAAGGCACAATGAGTCAATCTCCTGGTTAGAATCAACCATATTGAGGGAAGATAAAAAGGGTCTTCTCAGACAATTAAAAGAGAAGAGTTTTGTTTTGGAAGCATTAAGATTAACAAATCACTCCTTGTCCCATTTAACAATATCAGATCAGATCAGCTGCCAATTTGAACTTATCAAACTTCAAACGTTATTATAGTGGATACTTGTAATAACATTTGAAGTAATAAAAATGTTGAATTAAAAATGAATCCATTAATATATATATATATATATATATATATATATATATATGAAAGACTCTTCAGTAAAGTGAATTGAGTTTTCTCAGTGACTGTGTGTTTATCTAAAAATAAATATGCTTAAATTCACCTTCATTCCTGCCGTGCGCCAACAGCTTAATGGTAGAATCTCTGATTGACAAAGGTTTTCGATCCTAGCTAGAGTCAACCAAACATCTAGCCACACTGGTGAGCTGTGATACAGTGAAACAGTCTGTCCATGGATGACAATATATATATATATATATATATATATATATATATATATTGAAAGAGTGATAAAACTCTGTATAGAAACAGTTTGATTGAATGAAATGGGTTCTTGGATTGAAAGTAATATGTATTAGAGTTTCTCTTTCCCTGTTTAAGCAAATATCATATTTAAATAGCAGGTTACCAACATGTGTGGAGATGTACTCTATGCTCCCATTCAGAAAATAAATACCGACAACTGAGTTTTTGGTCATTTAGTAAATAAAAAAAACTAAAAAATAAGCCTGGTTAATAACCATAGTAACCAAGCAGATTCCTCTTGAATACACAAGGAAAGCTTATTTCTGGATGGTATAGCCAGTGATTATTTATCATTGCCAGGAATATATCTAAAAGTATGAAAAAAAGACAGTCTTGTTTGCTATGTTTTCAGCTTGACATAAATAGGATATATTACATGATCAGTAGTGTTTTATACAAGCATTTTACCCAGTGTTATCATGATCATCTGTTTTCAAAGAAATGAAAAATTGAAGGAGCTCTTAAATTGTGGATCAGTTTAAATTTTCTGTTCAACATGGTGAAAGACAACAGTGTTTGTTTCAGAGATGGTCATCAGTCAAGAGAAAGAGAGAAGTTAAGATGTGTATTTTCAATTGGTCTGAAAAGGAATTGTGTCTTGTTTGATTAGTGAGTGGAATTAGAAATTTTCTTTTTGTCTTATGAAAGAATAATTTAAAGCAAAAATTACTTTATCATATTTAGTTATATTTATCTATAAAAGCATTTTCTCAAAGATGATTTATTAATTCAGTCGTGTTCTGCCTATTTATCTCATTACAGCTGTTGTTGAAAAATTTTCAGTTTGACCCAGTTCCTCAGATCTGACCACATAACCAATTATCAAAGTTTGTAAGGGTTTATTGCTGAAATTGAGAGGTTTTTTGCATCTCCTTTATATATATATATATATATATATATTCGGATAACACAAAAACAGAGAATGTCTCATATCGAGAATATTTAACATTGAAAACCATAAGGAAAAAATTAATTATTTTTAATAATATGTGGAAATCTCCAGCCTTTGCCTGAAGATGGTCATGAGACCAGAAACGTGTGTAGTAAAATTATGGAAAATAAAGCATAATATTTAAAAAAAAAAAAATCCACATTACAACCAAAAACGTTTGCAGCACCTCTCTTCTCTTCTTTTTAATTTATATATATATATATATATATATATATATATATATATAATGCTTAAAAATAATCAAAACATTAATGATAAAAAGGAAACCAATTTTCAATATCAACTGTAAACACAGCCACAATGTGCGGACCATGCTTGGAAATTAAATTAAAAAAAAGAAATGGAAAAGAAACATTTCCATCCCTATAGATAAATATATATAAAAACCTACATATTCAGTTAAAAATAAACATTCTATGTAATGGCTAATAGATTAGCCAAATGTGCTCAGAATTGTAGAAAATTTGGACAGATTTTACGCACTCTATCCACAAAAGAAATCACTTGTACAAATGTAAGAAAAATTTAATAAAAAGCTTAATTTCAGTACCATGTCAGTCTTCTTCAATGAAACTTCTATAAAATAGGGATTGCTGCCTGAATATATGATTATATATATATATATATATATATATATATATATATATATATATATATATATATATATATATATATATATAGAGAGAGAGAGAGAGTGAGGTGCATTCATACAGACATAAAAGAAACACGATAATCAAAATTCAAATTATAAAATGGTATTTTAATTAAATGAAGCTCAAAAGAATCTTATTCAAAATCCACTCATCTGATGAAGACTGTTTCATGTTTCTAGCATTTTCTGCTTGGGAATTATTTAATCTTACTCTAAAAGGTAGTATATATTATTGAGGGCCAAAAGTTCAGTTGAGAAGTAAAGTATTAGACTAAGCACACAAATGATTTGATTATAAAACTGATGGTTTATGCAATTGATGAAAGTGATGAATACTGAGAGTCAGAGGAAAATTGAATGGTACCAGAAGCAGTTTGTGGATTTCTAACTATGCATTTATTACCAGATATTAAGTTCTTATTTGAGAAAATACTTATAATAATAATATCTCCATCAAATTGAGAACCTTCTTGCTGCTGAATGTCTTTTCTACAATAAACACAATCTTTATGATTTTAAAAAATGCTTTATCATTAATATTCTAAGGTATAAGTTACAAATTAAATAATCTATTTTTTCTCAGTATAAACTGTTTCAGATTTATTATTATATATCTTTCTATTTCCTTGATTATTACAATGGATTTATTGACTTTCTCTTAGAGATGGATGTCTTGTTCTGTTTTACTTAAAATATCTGTATCACAAATCCAGAATTCTCTGATTCTTGGCTTTCATTGATTTCCAAATTTGGAGAGAGTAAGTGAACAAAATAATTCTTTAGTAGGATTTTCATGATTATTCATTTGAAATGGCACCCACCAGTTATTGATTTAGCCATGAATCTTACAACTAAATTTGTTATTTTAAAAGACTCATGTCATCAGAAACAGAGTTTTATGAGTAAGTTGGTTGGTTGATTTTGTTTAGTGGCATGTCAACCATAATGGGTTATTTAATGCCAAAATCTAAATAATTTGAACACTATCTTATAGCTTCAAATAAATATATTTTGAATGCAATTGTATGCCTTCAACTACAGACATGTACTGCTGCTGGTCATTTTGTTTTAAAAATGTATTGTTGGTTATTTTTTTTTATATAATGCATTTTTATGCTTTCATAGTATATTGTTTTTGTATAGGTGTTCACTATTTGTTCATAGCTGGGACCCTAACAGGTGCTACCACCCTGGGTCAGGATGGACCTGGGAACAACAGCAATTAAAAAATTGTTCCACACTCCTCAAAACATCCATTCTCCCTATCAAAGGCCTTGTGGCCAGATGTAGTTTATCGTCATATCCAGGACTGGTTTTGAGTAAGAAAAGCTGAATGTGGCAAGAAACAGCAAATAATGTGGCATATCTTACACTAACCTTAATATCTGATTATATGACATGAACATAGTACGCTTTTTTCTTATTTATTTTACTAATGTCACAAATACATACAAACATATGATTGTCACTAATAGTTTTAACAAATTCCTCACCTGAACTTACATTTAGTATTCAGAAACAATCTTGATTCCAATAAAAACTATATATAGATATTTTTCTGCATAATTTTGATAACTAAAAATCATAATTATGGCAAAATCGTTTTTTAAACCCTTATCACTCAAAATGTAATAAAGGGCTTTAATTTCACTAGAAGTAATAAAATACTTGTAAGCTGGAGATATTTATCACATAGTAGAATATAGAAAGATTGCATATGATGTGATTATATGCTCTTCCTTCATTTGAACATGTGTAATATTGATCATATTGATACATACTGTCCTGATTGTCTGAGGTCAAGCTGTTGAAATATATATATATATATATATATATATATATATATATATATATATATATGGTAGACTCTCCTGTTGTATTGGATGTATGAGGGTCAAGCAGGCCAGTACCTAGGAATCGACACCAGCACATATGATTTGATTATAGTGGTGAAGGCTTTGTGCAGAACCAACCACACTTTTTGAAGAGCTGAATACAGAGACCTGGTGCAGTACCTGCCACAAGGTCTCCAAACAACCCTCCATAGATTTTGAATTCAGAGTTGTCCTTCTCCAAGAACAGTTGTCATCCAAGGCTATAGAACTCAGTCTGTCCTACTACTTACCCATAGCTGGAGGGAGAAGAGGATTAATACCTCTCCCAAGGGTATTAGTACAGAAGTGAATGTAATGGATTTGACTGGAATTCAAACTTGGCTCTGTGATTCCTCGGTCCAAGCTGCTTTCCATTATTCCACTGTGGTTGGCTGTGACTATACCATCTCTGGCCATTGGGTATTTTTCCCCTGGAGGTTATTATAGGAGGTATAGGCAGTGAATATCCATACCTTCTTCTTCTCAATCTATGATGGTCCTTTGTTAGATATAGGCCCTCCTAGGTCATGGGGGTAAATGGCCATTATTCTAACATGCTGGTCCAATGCATTTTGGTAGGGATGGATGTGATATACTTGGGTATTAGCACATAAGTGAATGTAATGAACTCAACTGAAATTTGAATTTGGCTCTCAGATTTCTCATTCTGAGGCATCATCCAATACACTATATGTACAATGTACATCTAAGCTTACAAATCCTAGTATTCTTAAGTGGTCACTCATCTAGGTACTGACTAGACACTATGTTCCTTAACTTTGGTGATCTGACAGGAACCATTGTTTCAATGTGATATGGCTGTAAGCTGAATGTCTATACCAATCACTTCTAATAATATCTTGATTGAACAGGGGAGAATAATACCAGTAACACCAGAAAGTCATTGATGGCAACCTGATGATTACACATTTAGGTCATGAAACTGATAGTCACATGAACAATCATTATGACAACACTATTTCGAAATTAATATAATTGCTCTGGCATTAGGCATTGAACAACATTTGATGTCTGTCTTCATATTGCTCCTTTTGTAGTGATTTTTGATTTTATATATATATATATATATATGAGAGAGAGAGAGAGGAAGAAGAAGACATAAAAAACAGTCATGCCACATTGATTGCTATTTTTTTCATTTTTAATCATTTCACCCCAAGCAAAGTTACAAGGCACAACAGCTTAGTGGGAGTAGAAGAAAATAAGAAGACTTTAGTGAGGAGAAAGGACAATAAAAGAACATAGTTTCAAAAAGACAGAAAATGGCAATTCATGTTGCATTTAAGACTTTGAAGGCGGTGACAAGGAAGTAAAAAATCAGAAGTTAGTTCCACATTTGAGAAGTGGAAGAAAAGAACTTAGAGTTACATCTAGCAATTTCAAGAATAAATTGATGAGACCTAACTGCCAATTTAGTACTACACTTAAATTCCTTCGAGGTAGCAAGGAGGGGAAGTCATTAGAACAATAACATTACAGACCCTTTGAATATTGTTGAGAATCTTGATATATATATATATATATAGGATGTTTCATTATGACAAATCAGAGTCAGCAGTAAATAATCAATGTTATTGGTCGAAAATTATTTTATTTCTCTAGTGGATCATGTTATTTAATTATGTATGAAAAATAAAATTGTCTAAATGTTGGCCGAATCTGAAAGAAAAAGAAAAAATCATTAGATGCTTAAACTTAATTCACATTTGAAATCTGTCCAAGTTATTGGAACACCCTTTATATATAGCCAGAGCACCAGAGCAGATATGGCAGCAATATTCAATGCATAAATGTAGGATAGATTTATGAATGTGCAAGATGCTATGTCTACATTGTCTATGTCTATAACAACAAACAAAATTGAACTTTCTTCCACTTTAAATATAGTAAATTTTAATATATAACCTCCAAAGATTCACTCGAAGATGAGCATAAATGATGAAAATGTGTCCCAAACTTAATAAAAATAAAGTTTTATCATCAAAATCTTTGTGTCATTATTGATGAAACACCAAAGAAATTAAACTATATTTTTTAATCCTTTTTAAAACATTCAAAATTTTGGCTAACTTTTTTCTTCTTGCATCAGCAGGAGACCATAAATTAGTATTGGAAATTTTAGTGTCTTTTTTGTGGCAAAAAAAACTCATTGATTTGAAAAATTCAAATAATTGTTGGATTTTAATGTAATTTTCAAGATTTATACACAAATGAATGAAATTGTTTTAGAAATGCTTCTTTAGAAAATCTTAGTAAAAATATTTTTGTTTTTTATTACATCTGTTACTCCTCAATTATCTACTAATCTTCACTTATTTGATTTTATCAAATTACAAAATATTCATTTTTGTCCAGCTTAATATTTTTATTAATTATAAGCAGAAATCTTTGGAGAATTTAAATCAGCAATTTTTTGTAAAATAGGATCACTGAAAATCTGCTTTGAATTGTAAAATAAAAAATGCAATAAAACTAAGACATTATTTCATTAGAAAAGAAATTTTAATTGCTTTTATGAATAAGTTATATTATGGACACTATTGTCTTATGAAAAAAAACTTTTGATGAATAATGAATTTTTGCAAGAATTGTTTACATTTTTTAAGTTTTAATTCAAATTATTGATAAAATTTTAAGTCTCTTAAAATTCTGTATTAATTTACACCGGTTAGGTGATATTGTTATTCAGTAAAAACTATATTTACTATTCATAATTGGAAAATTTTAGTACAATTTAATGATTCACCCAGTATTTTAAAAATAATTTTTATTTTTTGTGTGTATAAAATAAAATCGTCCATTTTTAGCAATTTAAAAAAAAAGAAACGCATTTCAATCAATTTAAATTCAGTTTGAAATACAGCAAAGTATTTTACTTTTTGTAAATATTAAATTTAATCTATTAGCTTGAAATTAAAACTAAAATAAAAAATTCAAGAAAGATTTTTCATTTTAAAAATTAATTCTAAACTTTTAGTATCCCTTTTACTAGGCAGTACATACATACATACATATATATATATATATATATATATGTATATATATATATATATAATCACATATATCATGAAAGATACATATGGCTGCATCTTCATTGTTTGATATTACAAGTGGTTTACAATGTTATGTTTTTGCTGGATAATTTTGAACAATATCAAAATGTTGCTGTCTGCAATAAGGAAAACTTTGGAAAATATTATTTATGTACACACACATACACATAAATATAAGAGTGTGTGTGTGTGTGTGTGTGTGTGTGTGTGTGCTCTCATGCACAAATTAAGCCAGTTGCCAAACCAGAAGTAATATTAGCTGGAAAGACATTCTCTTGTTTGGCTCCTGATCAACTAATGACAGGCAACCAGGTGTAGAGTAGCAAGACTTGATTTTTTTCTTTTTTTTTTTTCCTTTTAATTACAGTCCTCTTTTCTTCCTTCCTTCCGATCATCGTTCTCTTATTTTTTAAGTTTCAGATGTTTCTTTCGTCTTTTTCCCAAAAAGGCAGCATCACATGTTTGATCCTCTGCTGATTCATCTGTCTTGGGTGGAACAGTGCTGGTGGCAGGCATGTGTTGGGAAAGGATTTTGATGGCAGATTCATCCATCTTGTGTTGTTTACTTTCTCTCTAGTCTTATCATCAACAGAAAGAAACACATTTCCTATTTTTCTTTATTTTCTTGAGAGTTTAGTTGCTCCAGCTTTGTGTTTTACAAGAGATGTCTTTCTTGCTTTCTTCTTTTTTGTTTGTGTGTTTCTCTCTCTCCAGAGAGACAAATTGTCAAATAACCAAAGCATGTACTGCATTGATACTGAATCTTTTTGCTAAATTTTGAACTGATTCTTCTTTATTTGTCATGTCTTATCAGGACATAGGTGATCATGGCTCTCCACAATTTCCTAACCTTTGTAGCTCTTAATAAATTTTGTCTTTTTGTTATTTCTCCTAAACCCTATACCACCATCCATTTGCTCAAGCTCATCAAGTATGTTATACACTGTTTTCCTCTGGTTCTCTCCTGTGAGTATCAGATTTTCTAAGCACTCCTTCCTCAATGTTTGCTCCAGAAATTTCAACTGTCTCTTTTTGATGTTAGGTATAAGTTTCCTTTTTATTTCCATTTTCTCTAAAACCTTGTCATTGCTCACATGTTCAGTCCATGGTATTTTTAGCATCCTTCTGCAGAACCACATTTCTGTTACTTCAAGTCTCTTCTTCATCTTTGAGGAGATTGTCCAGCATTCACTGCCATATACAAGGATAGATATCACATAACAGTTCAGTACTTTTTCTTTGTTTCTAATGAAGTTTTTCTGTCTCTTAATACTATGCTTAGCTTTTGGAATGAATCTTTGGCTATCCCAATGCATTTTTGGATTTCAATGTTGCACTTTTTGGCCTCTGTTAGAACACTTTTCAGATATTTAAATTTTTATCCTTGTCTGATTTTTTTTATCTCTGATTTGTAATTTGCATTTTGGGCTCAACCATATGTTGTGTCTTCTTTCCATTTATGTTTAGTCCTTTCAGGACATAAAGACTTTCTACTTGAAGGTGTCAGTCTATGGTTAGAGTTTAGGATATTAGCCCAAGAGTAGAGAAAATAATCTAGTGAATTAAAGCATTAGTTCATGAATTTGCTGACCTAGTA
The DNA here is from genome assembly GCA_903632075.3 of Acanthosepion pharaonis. Classification (NCBI taxonomy): domain Eukaryota; kingdom Metazoa; phylum Mollusca; class Cephalopoda; order Sepiida; family Sepiidae; genus Acanthosepion; species Acanthosepion pharaonis. The sequence goes on from CAHIKZ030001403.1 coordinate 203,866, forward strand.
ATTGCAGGTTCAATCCCTAGGCATGGTAGTACAAACTTAGAATCAGTTTTCTAAAAATAAATTTGTTTTTATGTTTCTCAGATAAATTTCTTTTTAAAACTCAATAATTACATTTTAAGAATTATTTTTTAAAGTTTTATTCTTGAATGGTATTTTTGAGGATTGTTCTTTAAGGGTTTTGGGGGTTTCTTCATTGAGAATTATAACCCAAATGTCTTTAAAATTTGTAGTAATAACACATTTAATATGCACAGTTGTGGACAGAATTATTTACCCCCCCCCCCTTGAATATTTGCATATTTTCTAAGAAAATGCAAATATTTGCAAGTGCTTGCTGAATTTACCATAAATTTTGATTTTGTATTTGTGAAATTTCTAGAAGTTTCAATCTTCATATAGATTTTTCTAATAATTGGTGCAGTCCAAAATTATTTACCCCACCTTATGGAAATTATGAAATAATATTGCTCTATAGTAATTGTAACGTTTTTTTTTAACTTGATGTTTAATACAAGTACCCTTTGAAATGGAAATAGTATTGACCTGATTCTGTAACATTCTAAAAGATAATGAAGACAATGTGTGAGTGCCACATGCTGCGATAAATCTTTCATTCTACAACCATTGCAAAATAGCTGAATTTGACAAGAAGCTCTGAATGAAGATAGTTGAGGCATACAAGCAAGGTGATGAATGTACACCACTTTTCAAGCATTGAAATATTCTTAGATCAACAATTCCATACCATTATTAAGAAGTAAAACAAGACTCATTGTGTTGAGAATAAGTTAAGGGCTGGCAGAAAATGGTTAATTTCTGGGAGAATGAAAAGGAAAATTATTAGAGATGTCTCAAAAATTCCTCACTTAATGACAAAGGACATTAACACTGATGTAAAGACCTCAGAGTTGAATGTATCGACAAAGACAGTCACTAGATGCTTTAATTGAGCAGGACTTTGAGCTCGTCTCCCAGCTCCCTTGCTTAAGACTAAACACCTAAAATTCAGATTAGCTTATGCTAGAAGCCATATAGAACATGAGAGTAAATATTGTAACCCTGTTCTAAAGTCAGATGAAACCAAACAAAAATTATTTGGTCACATGAACTCCCATTATGTATAGGGGAAAGTGAATGAAGCTCACAAGACAAAAAATATCCACCCTACAATTTAGCATAGTGGTGGAAGCATTCTGCTCTGGGGATGTTTTACTGCTTCTGTACCAGGAGAACTAATGAGAGTACTGGGTATCATGGATAAAGAGCAGTGTTTGGTTATTCTTAAAAATAAAGTGCACAGAAGCTGTCTTTGGGGCATTACTGGACATTCCAACATGACACAAATTGTTACAAATTCCTTAGATGACAGCAAAATTACTGTATTAGTGCACCCCATACAAAATCCTGACCTAAGCCCCATTGAAAATTTATGGCTATATTTAAAGAAAAAGGTAAGATAATGAAGTCCTTTGAATTTAGAGTAACTGGAAGATATTGCCAAAAAAGATTGGGGCAAAATACCTATCAGTGTGTGTAGTGATCTGTATAAAAAAAAATATTAAAGGCAATAATAACGAATAAAGGTTACACAATTGATAATTGAGCCAAGAGGTCCAATAATTTTGTCCTGTGTTAATTTTTTTTGTATATTTTTTTTTATTATTGTTTGACGTTAAAATAAAAATTTTGTTGTGGGCATCATTACATATTCTTTCAGATCCATTATTTCATAATTTTTGGGAAAATGCACATGAAGTTTCCATGAAAATTTGAGGTATTACAGCTTTATTTGTAATTATGGAAATGGGGGTAAATAATTCTGTCCACAACTGTATATGAACAGCAGCTGCAGTCACAGTTAATGCAATTAGGCATGATAACAGCTATGTCAGAGGAACACAAGGTTTAAGATTCCAATCCCTAGCATCAGGCGTATCCCATGAGAAAATAGGCTAGTGGATTAAGACATTGGTTCATGAATTTGTTGATATAGTAATTGTGAGTTCAATCTCTAGGTTGAGTAGTACAGAAACTAGCAATATCTGAGCAATATTAAATAAGAACAAGATAAGTGTTATATTCCATGCTAAGGGAATAAATACTTAACACCAGGTGGATAATAGGTTTATTGTACACAACCAGTACAATATGAAATGCACACAGGTCAATCTAGTAGTGAGTGCCACTAATTGGAAGGTCGCATGTGCTTGCATCTTCTCTCTCTCTCACTCTTCCTCCAGTCTCTCATAGACAGTTGACTTTATAGGTACTTACTACCTATAGTGTAATCATTCATGGGGGTGACTGATTATTCCATTACATCAATAAGATATCCTTAAACATGGACAGAGGAACAAAAAAGGTCTATCCCTGTAGATTAAATAAACAGTTTTCATTTCAAAATTCCCTGAGGCTACTCAGATTCACAGACACCTGAAGAAGGTCAGAGGGCACAATGCCCAAAATATTGTGATGATAACAGCAAAAATGAGGACATTAATCCAGATGTAAATAATGGAAGCTCTTCATCCTAGAAATTAGAACAGAAATTAGAGAAACTCTGTTCATTTATTCTGTTATTATGTAAAATGTTGTTTTGATTTATTTTTGGAAAAATTCAGTTAACATGATTGCTGGTAGTTTAAATTTGAGACAAAAATTACCATCATTCTAGATAAGAAATTTCAAAGACAACAATTTTTAATAATGTTCACCCAAAACAAGGCTCAAGAATCCTTCAAGGTAAAGGGTTACTGAATGAGGTGTGGATTATGAATGTAAGCATAGGAAATGAGGTGATGATTGACTCTTGACTTGAAAAGGTTAAGACTGAAATGTTTAGGGAAACACCTACATTGGTAGAACTAACAAATAGGTCACATCCAAACATTTGCCATGGAAATAGTGTTTGGATATTGACAAGCGATACATCTATACAATTATTAAAAACATCTATGTCGTAAGTAACTGTATTGACTTTGAGAAGAGTTGTTAACATTCCAATATTTTATGGACAATTTAATCTCTTATATATGTCTTTGATCTTGCTAACATCTATTGACCTTTTCATTCTATAGCCTTTCTTATATGAGTTTCTCATAAATGACAGAGATCAATGTTGGAGAGTGAAGAAGTGAAGTAGGCTGCTGATACCAGTTTATATACTGGATGAATATGTCAAGCAATACAGATTTCAACATCATGTATGTTTTCTGTCAACAAAGAAGATTTTGCTGCTTAGATGATATTTTATTAAAATTATGTTTACTACTGTTTTTCAGTTTTTGTTAGAATCTCTTTTCTATGGATATTATACCTGAAGTAAATAAGAAAATATATTATCTAAAACAATATATTGACAAGAACAATAATGCAATGAGATGAAATTGTCTAAAAAAAAAATTGGGGATCAAATAGGTAATATTATGGTGTAGCAAAAGTATTTTCATTTTTTTAGTTTTGTTATATAGGAATAAACTGTCACTGCTGACACTTGAATTTGAACATAGATCACCAGTGAGCAAATACAGGTGATCCCATTATTGAATTAATTGGATCACGGGACCATAGACGAAACACATATAGGAAGTCGCATGATGTCTAGATTGATCACTATATTCTACTCTATCCTCTATTACTATATGGACTGCTATTCGCTACTCTATTCACTGTACTATTTCTCTATTCAGTTCACTCTACTGTGGTTACTTTCAGTGTGAGTATTATCGAGCAAGTACTATTAGTGCGAGTGATATGCAAAGGCATCTGATACCAGTATTTTTCAACAGCATACTATAGTTGTATCTGCAATTACAAAGTCTCTACTACAACAAGCATTTCAAAAGTGATGAGTGTTCATTGACATCACAAAAAGTTTAAAAAGAAGAAAAACCTCTTGCGAGTTCCTGTATATTCCTTGGAGCTTGTGCAATGCTCTATCTATGCTATCTTTCAATGATCCCTGCTTTTCTGAATATTTTTAGTGTTACCTTGTATTTTCAAGCAATCAACAATTGAGAGTATTTACTTTAAAGCATTCTTATAATATTTTAATCATTTCTGGGTAATATTGTCAGATATGGCTTCATTTCTTTCCACTTCCAGAATTTTGCAAGCAACTTCAGCAGCTTAAGGGATCCACATTAAAATAATGTCTCAAAATTGCTCAAATCTGTTTACTATAATAACAAAAGAGTAGACCTGAATTGTTAGATTCACTTACACACAAATACCCTTGGGAACGGTATGAATCCATCTCTTCTACCCCCAGCTATGAGTTGAATAGCAAGACAGACTGGGTTCTTTAGCCTTGGTCAGCAACCAGTCTACCACAGAAAAAAATGTCAACCTAATACGAAGAAAATCTTCTTCCTCATCAGTCATGTATTGAAAGACACATGATTGCCCAAGTGTGTATCACGTATGGCTTTTAATTGACTGATTATTATTATGATAATAATAATGACAATAATAAAAACTAAAAAGAAATGTTTTCTCTTATGACAGTGACATCAGATAAAGTATATCTGTTAAAGAATATGACAAAATAAGTAAATATAAGTGATAACTATGCTCTTTAACTTTTCAGATAACTATGATGGAGATTGTTAATGCTAATCCTTCCAAGTTGATATGATACCATTAATCTTATTATCATAGTATGATGTAAAACAATAAGGATCATAAAATTGAAATTAAGACAAAAAATACAGCACCTTTAAACTATTATTCCTTACTTACGTATAATACATTATACACACTTGGGTGATTATGTCTCTCTATGATTCATGATTGGCAGAATAATTCCTGTAGTAGGTTGTCATTACTTTTTCTAGTAGACTTATTGCCAATCAAGGTCATACAACCCATTTAGTCCTGCAATTTAAGCTATAGCTAAGAGGAGAAGAGACTGATTCATACTTTTCTTAAGGGTATTTGAGTGTGAGTGTAAGGAACTTGACACTCAAACTCTCATTCTAAGCCATTATCCATCACAACACCCACACATCAAAGACCTGTTATATATTATATATATTATACCTATCATAAGTAGTGCCCTGGGTACAAATGAAAAAGGTACAGACAAGAACTTTAACAAATAACCTGGTAGCCCTTGTTTACAAGAGATTAAAAAAATTGCACTCTGCAAAACTGCTCTTACTACTCAGGGGAGTCATCATGGCTTTATCTTGTATCCAATAATTTCAAATCTTCTTTACTGATTGCTTTCTTTATGATGATGGTATTGATGACTACATTCACCGCCAACATGCAATTTCAGGACTAGACACTTCAAGTTTCACCAAAACCTGCTTCTGTCATTCATTCTCTGTCATCATTTGGCTTTGCAAGTGTTGGTTGAAGTTGAAAGAAAATCAGTGTAGAAGAAAGTGCCGATGGCATGAATTTGTTTAAGGTCAACCCCAATTTGCCAGGAAGTGACCCACACACTTGATTTCCTGAACTTCCTCTGCAGCCCATATGTAATGAGACACGCAAAATCCAATTATGAAACTGCAACAGACTGCCACTGACTGTTATAATTTTGAGTGGTGCATTCTGTGGCATGTCCATCTTGCATAGCCCTCTTCATCTGCTGATTCAACCATTGAGATCTGTTGTAATTATCATACACTTGTTCTACCATTTCATCAGGGAAGTATTCTCAATTTAAAGAAACTATAAGCACTATACATGTTAAGTATGACCTCTTCTATTTTCTGTGTCCCTTCAGGAATTTGGCAATTATGGATCTCCACAGCTTCTTGTCTTTTATAGCTCTAAGTAAGTTTGTTGTTTTGCTCTCTCCCAATCCCTGTTCTGCTAAGAATTTTCACAAGCTTCTTCAGTTATTCACTGCTTTCCTCTTTCCATCAGTATGTCCTGTGAGTGTCAAATTCTCCAAGCCTTTTTTCCTCATTATGTTCCCTAGTTTCTTTATGATTCTAAGTATAAGTGTTCTTTTTGTTTCCATTTTCATCAACATTTCATTGTTGCTCATATGTTCAGATCATGATATTCTCAGCACCCTTCTGTAAAACCACATTTCTGTTGCCTCAAGTCTCTTATTTATATGTGAGGAAATTGTCCAGCATTTCCTGTCAAATATGAGGACTGATACTACATAACTGTTCAGTCATCTTTTCATTGCTTTTAACAAAAAAATTTGCAGTTTCTGAATACTTTGCTTAGCTTTTGGAAGGCACTTTCACTATTCCAATGCACCTTTGAATTTCAGTGTTGCATTTTCTATCCTATGTCAAAACACTTTCTAAATATTTAAAATTTTGTACTTGTTTGATTTTGTTATCTATTTGTACTTTGCATCTTGGGCTATTTCTTTTGCTGACAACTATACATTCTCTCTTCTTTCAATTGATGGTTAGTTCTTTCTTCTTGCTTTCCTTTGTGACTTTCTGTTGGAGTTCCTTTAGTTTCTTTTCTATGTCTGCTATAAATACTGTGTCATCTGCATATCTTATGTTGTTAAGATTGTGGCCGCCAATATTGAATCCTGGTAGGACTAATTCTCTCAGGATTGCTTCACTTAACAACAGAATTTGTGTAAATGAAATGCATATATTTGCTACCTGGCCTCACCCTAAGTTTCAGGTAATGACCCATTAAGGGATTGTACTGAATAATAATAATAATAATAATATTGTAAAGTCATGGTCAGTAGATGTGTACATGAAATAGGCTTTGGAGGGAATTATTGTAAAACTGAAAATATTTTTGATACACAATAATATTTTCTTTATATATAATTAATATGAATAAAAGTTTGTCACTTAGCTGACTGATGTTACCTTCAGCATTCCGATTAGCATTTCATCCATCTACTCTTCATAGAGTATCAGCAATTTACTGCTTATATTTCTTGATTTTTATTTTTTATGCACTTATCATTGGTGTCAATTTTTCTCCCTGTATTGTTTGTGTGTGTGTTTACATGCATATGCATAGGGAGAGAGAATTTATCAGAAATTTAATGATTTTATTGAAAAAGATAAATGAATGTTTTATCACATTATTATGTTAGCCAAATAGAATTGCTGCTTTTTCTTGAATTTAATATTGTTTTGGATTTCAATGGAATCAGTGTAGAAAACAACTTCTCAGAATATAGGTTCAGTTAAGAAAGGAACCCTTAGATGAAAAAAACAAAAACATAAACAACAAAATATAATTTCTTATTTATTTTGACGGATGAAAATTTTTCTGTTTTCAAAATATGCACATGTGTTTTTGTGAATACTTCAATGTTGCTTTTCAAAATCCTGTTCCTCAAAGCACAATATTAATGAAAGTCACACTAGTCTCCAGCATTATCATGAAACATTATCTCAAAACATCCCAACCAAACATGCAGGAACAGAGAGTTTCAATGCTTTATCTCGTAATATTTACGATACATTTTCTATAGAGAATTAGAAATATTCATTTTAGTTTAAGCCTTTGAAATAAAAAAGGGATATAAAATTTTAGAATATACATATATTTCAACATGCAGTTATTATTACATTATTTACTTAATATGTCTGAACTCACACCGAATAATGTAAATAGTGTACATAATACCTCATCTCAGAAGTATGGACAGATGCCTGGGGTGAAATGCTTAAAAATAAAAAAAAATAATTAACTCAACCACAGGTTGACCCAGACTTTGTGAGTGAAATTGTGTAAAAAGAACTGCTTAGAATCCATTGATGGTGGCGTTTGCATGAAATCACAAGTCACTGTGATTGAGGGTCTGAGCATACTGGCCTTTTTCAAAACTGTTGATCACACCATATGTACAATCTCCCAGAAACTGTACACCAGGTACTGCACAGTATAGTTGCAGTGTAATCCACAGGCTGACTTTGTGGGTGTTGATGAAACATAAATATGCCTAAGCAGGGGTTTACAAGAGGTATCACCTAGTAAGCCGAGGAGAGAAGCCATTGTAAGGTAACCAGTGATACTTGAATGCACTATGGTACTAATGGTCTGTAAATGAATTATGTAAGTTTTGCTACTGAAAAACTGAGAAAAGCAAGAAAACCAAAAATGGTAAGTTATGATCCTGGAAGGTTTTAAAATTGAACAGCATCTACTAGTCTTGTGATTCCAATGCTCTCATCACTTCTACTGCTACTTCTTGTAGTATTATGATAGTTTTTGTGGCAGTGGCATGAGTAGTTTGTGGCGGATGTGACAGAGGTGTAAATAAAAATAACTATAAGAAAATGAATCAGCTAGAAATAAGATTGTTTCAACTGTCACTATTACTTCTTCTTTTATTTGTTTTTTCATTGGCTAAAACCAGAGCAGACAACCAGCAGCTCCAGTAAATTCTTTATTTTGTAGAGCTCTTTAACTGTTGAAGACTGACAAAAGCAAAAAGATAAACTACTGAACAATTCTTAAAGTATAGAATAAAAAGCAGAAACATCTACTAGTTGAACCTTGTTTTTTAGATAACTGAAACTATGATGATATACTAATTTAAATATTAGAATGGAGACTATAAATAGTCTCCCCTTAGAAAAAACAAGGGTCTTAGTACATTAGTCTCTGTGAACACTTGATTATAGACTACAAAACTTGATTTTACAACAGAAACTTTGGGTTATAAACAATGGAAACAAAGCGCCATTATCATTATATATAAAACATAAAGTGTTTCTATCTATCTAATACAGTGGTTCACAAACTTTCTTTCTCTGGACCACATTTTCAGAATTAAAATTTGCTAACGCCTCACCAAATTTTATGTGATAAAACTACATTTAAAAATGGAAAAAACAGAGAGAGAGGGTTAAAGGGAGATAACCATAGATTTGAAGTCAGATCATTATCAATGATAACTCTCTCCTCCAATTTGCAGACTCAAGTTACTATATTCTCAATACTTGATATAATGCAAAAGTATCACAATAATAAAATTGGTGAATAATTATTTATACTGGGTCTCATGCATGCTGTTAGAAGTAATCCATAATAATATTTTAAATTTTGAAATCATATTTGTTTTTGGCATATGAATCCTTCTGCTTCACCTGCTATCCTCTTCTGCTGCACTTATGAGGCATGCCACACCATTTAGGAATCACTGATCTAATATATGTATATAGACTGAGGAGTGCACATCTGCACATGAAACTTTTAGCCTCATAAACAACCATTCTGCTGAAAACAATTCTTATTAAAAATAATATATTACTCAGTTTACTATAAAAATCCAATTATAGACTACAAAGCTTTACAACAGAAACTTTGGGTTATTAACAATGGAAACAAAGGACCATTGTCCAGAAATACAGGGCAAAGCAAAAGGCGCACACATGAGGGGTTAATCAATAGGTCAAAGAGGTCCTGTTGAGTGGTCATGTTATCATCAGACCTCACATTCTTGCATTTTTTTTTCTCTGAAGTCATTTGAAATCAGTTGTTTATCAGATGCTCCCAAGAAATATTGAGAAAATTAAAGAAAGAATTAAATATGAATACAGAAAAAATGACAGCGGAAATACACAGACTTGTTAATGAATCAGGCAAGCACATAATTGAAATGCATTTTGAAAAAGAAATAGGACATTTTAGCAGCATATATATGAATTAAATAACTAGTAAATAAAATGTGTAATTATACTTTTAATAAATTATCCCTATGGTATGCGACTTTTCCCTCACCCTGTATAAAATATAAAATGTATGTATGTATCTATCTATCACCTATATATATATATAATAAAAAGAAAGAACAGTCAGATTTATAATCCATAATATATATATATATATATATATATATATATATATTCATCAGAATTGAGCACTCTGGCTGCTGGTCTAGTGTTTATATATATCACATATATAATACATTAAAAGATTCCCTTTCTCTGCCATTGGCTGATAGGTTAGGGGTAGAGTTTCTGACTGATGCCAAATTGGTTGAGTTTCGATCTCAGCTTGAAGCAATCGGATGTCTAGCCACACTAATGAACTTTGAAACAGTCTGTCTGTGGATATTATATATATATATATATATGTATATATATATATATATATATATATACACACACACACACACACACACACACACAGAGTCTGAGGAATTCGCATCTCATGCAGATAAAATGTTTAATCATAGCCAGTCATTCTATTTTTATTAAAAATATATATTACACCGAGTCACTCAGTTTACTATAAAAAGACAATAAAAATAGCCATACAATAAGTCCACAATGTCTCATACCCTAGCAGTACAACAACTGTGAGACTTTGAAATTAATCATAAAGAGTTGACAAGATATTTTGGGAGATTTCTTTTTGTCCAAGAGCAGCAGATAAGTTACTTTACCAATATTTATACCAAGTGCTAGTAAAAGTTTGAGACAGCACCAATTAATCTCATGCAATTAGAAAATTTTAAGAAATGTCTTTTTGTAAAGCAGTATATTTGCCAGAGCATATCAAAACTGAGCTGAAAACAGGGACTACACTCTTTTCTTTATATTGATTATTATAGCAAAGTAGCCAGAAGGAATAGATTTAAACCAGTCAGCATTCAGTTGACAAAACAGTAATCAACTAAGACATTAAATATACTGTTGATGTCTTGATAACATCTTTTTCAGATAAGTAATATTTTTAATACAAAAATTTACTGTATGCTGTAAAATAGGGAAAATTTTCAGAAAGCTTTCTTCATTATTTACATTTAGACTAATGTCCTTATCTTTGTAATGATCGACATTAATCTGAAAAGAAAAAATATAAATTTTAACAACTCCTTTTCAAATGTAAATTGACTTTGTGCTTTGAAATGTAAACCATTTAGCTATTTCAAGTGTAAAGATATCAGATCTGGTTAAAAAAAAAAATGATGCCTAAATAAGTAAAGACTTTAAAGTTTCTTTAAGCTTCTTTTTTTATATTAACTAGAAAGACCCGTGAAAATTTCAGTTTTACTATTTAAAAAAATCTGATGAATTTTAATACTTAATTCTAAAGTTAATGATTGAATAAGTTCATGAGTTCTACAACAATAAAATATCCATAGAAATTCCCCTTATCATATTGTTAAATATTTGAGCTTGACAACGTTAACAAAATATTGCAATAACATTAACAACCTTAACTATGAATGCTGGTTGTTATTTTAAGAAGTGGATGGAAATAAAAAGATTTGAAATTGACAATTTTTTTCCATTTCACTGAAACAACCATTAAACACTTGTATTTTTCCTTCTTTATTTCTTTCTTTCATTTTCTCACTGAAACCAAGTAGTGCTTTTCAATCTCTATTAATACATCAAATCAGAAAAGTCCATTATTTATGACATATTGGCAGAGGACATTAAAAACTTTTATCTTCCCTTATATATTTCTTTCTAGCCAGATCTCCATCTTAAAAAAATTTTTCTTAATAATAATTTGAAAATAATTAAGCAGATGATGTTATTTAATTTATGGTATTTTTTTTGTGATTGCTTACTTAGTTTTTATTATTTGATACTGTGATCATAGTGTAGTATCTGTTCTTATCAGCTTAATATGATTCTCTCTCTCTCTCCACTTCTATCTTCCATTCTTTCTTTCATTTTGTCACTGAAACCAAGTAGTGTCTTTTCCTCCTCTTTCACATGATCAAAACACAGAATAATTCATTATTTATGAAGTATTGGCAAAGTGTAACAGGATGCAAACTGGTGAAAGAAGGTACAAGCACAAATATATAGGATGTTCTGCCAATACAAGGCCCAAGAGCTACTCAAGGTAGAGGGTTACTCTGTGGTGTTGTATGAGCATAAGAAAGAGCAAGATGTGAAGTTCATGAGGCTATGCATGAAAGATAATGGTTAACTCTAGACTTGGTGAAGTCAAGATTGTAGTAATTGGGAATCTTTTCCACAAAGTGACAATTCTTCAGAATAAGCTGTTCAAATGAAACTTACTCTTTACCATATGAAGGGAATAGGGATAATTCACCCTTAAAGTTTGTCAAATTTTATTGTGGATAAAGACTATTTTTGTACTAGATAAATTGTTGAATAAATTCTCTTCGTAGGAGACTAGCAGTGATAACCAATATTAAAAAGAGTGAATGAATCCCTTTAATTTACCTTGCAATGATACATATGCCATAAAATGCTATTAGAAAAATTATCATTCATAATTAAATCATTTCAGTATGTTCATTTTGGTTGTTGCTTATTTCATACATATTATAAGTGGAGTAATGGATAGCAGCTTGGCGTGAAGAATTGGAGAGCTGAGTTCAAATTCCAGTGGAGTTTGTTTTATTCACATGTGCAAATACCCTTGGAAAAGGTATGAATCTATGTCTTCTTTCCCCTAGCTATGGGTAAATAGCAGGACAGACTGGGTCCTGTAGCCTTGGATAGCAACTGGTTGAGGAGAAGGATAACAGGATAATTCTGAATTCACCCCACCCCCCAACTATGGGTTGAATAGAAAAGCAAACTGGCCTCTTCAGCCTTGGTTGGCAACCAGTCTAGGAGAATAACAACACTGCATTAAAAATCGTATATACCCCTAGCAAAGCACCTACTATGAAGTTAATGAAAGGATCCTGGGGTTTACAATGACTTTGCAATCCTGACTGTGATTGATATTGATTATTTCATATAAAGCATGTGAGTTTCATTGTGTAGTAGTAAGCACAGTTGCATAATAGTTGAAAAGCTGTAGAGTTGTTTTGAATCATAAAATGTTAGCTTTTTTTCTTTAAACTCAGTAATGAAAAACAAATCCATGACTAAATAAAAATTAAGTCATTTTATTTTCTTTTATGATGGAAATATAAAAGGATATTTCAAAAATGAATATTTAGATAATTTCTGTCTGACTTTTTGGGATGAGGATTTATCATTATTTATATTATACTCAGACTATTGTTCTTGTCTTTGTTATTATGACAAAATTTGGGCTGTTGTATAGTCTAGCCTTCATCAGATGCATGTCAATCTGAGTAACCTGGGAATTTCAAACTGAACCCTTTATATAATCTACAGTGGTAGATTGTTCTCATTCCATTGCTCATGTCTAGGGATATCTTGTCTAGTTCATATTTAGTACTACTCAATTATTGCTCATTGTGTTTCCACAGATTCTATGTCTGCACTACCCAACCCAAGGATTGAGCTCACAGTTATTATGTCACAAAATTATCTAATGTTCTTAATCCATTAGGATATTGTCTCATGGTACAGATTCTATGTCTGCACTACCCAACCCAAGGTTTGAGCTCACAGTTATTATGTCACAAAATTATCTAATGTTTTAATCCATTAGGATATTGTCTCATCGTACAATATGATAATGATAACAAAGATGAAAACAATAGTCCAAATGTAAATAATGCAAATTTAGATTTTTAAAATACACTGTCTCACATTTTTAGTCACTTCAGGTTTTATCAATATGTAAACCAAATAGTTATTGGGATCTAGAGATCAAGTATGTTCATATTATATCAAGGTTGGTATATTTTTATTTCAGTCATTTTTAAGGAAACATCTATTTGAGAGGGATTGCAAAAGAAAAAAAACACAATTTTCTTTATTTATATATATATATATATATATATATATATATATATATTGATTTATTTAAAATATGTTTTTTTTGCTACACAGTTCTAACCCTGTTTCAAAAATGGAAGCTAAAAGCTACGAATTTTATTTTGTAATTAAATTAAAGACATTAGTTCCATTTCATCCTCAAGTGAATTTTGGAGTAACTTTTGGAGTAAATCAATTTATAATATTAATGCTCTGTAAATTTACATTGAGCGCTATTTTGTAAAAATAAAAATATCTATAAGAACACCGGATTATATATCTTACTGTTCTTTCTTTTTATTTATATATACATATATATATATATATATATATATAAACTACTGCTGCAAAAACTGTGCCTGCAACATATTTATCAGATGATTCAGGGTTCAGGCATGCTTTTAGACCCTAGACATCTTTCCCAACAACCCATGGTGGCCCATTTCTACCTCCTGATATCACAATGGTTTGTTGTTTCGCTTTTTTAGTTTTTGTCATAGTGTGAGGTTGCCAAATCCTGAAGCCCCTCTATACATCTTCCCACTTCCAATGCATACACCCACAAGTCTCATTCGGTATTCTTAAGCTGAGCTGGCAACAAGATTCCAACATCCTTTCCCCATAGGCAGCACACTTCCTATCTAGCCATGTCCCCTGCACTTCTCCCACAGACTTTAATACTTTTCCAGCTTATGAGCTCTGTCAACATTTTCCTCAAAATGTACCATTAATAATGTGAACTTCTTTTCAATTAACTGATCAGATAACAAAATCAAGAGATTGAGTGATACACACATCAGCTGGAAAAGCAAAATGATATTTAAAAATTATAGTAACTCTTCAATCTGTCAAGCCATCAATCAACAGTTCTATTTTTTCTAACGGTGTCTCCAGAAATTTTTTATTCCTGAATCTTCAGCCAATAAAAGTCCCAAGAGCTACTCAAAGTAGAGCATTACTCAGTTCTCTTATTGTGTGCATGTATGTGTGTTATAAGAGAGTTGTCATATTTTCCAAATAAAAATATAGAACACCCAATTCAAATTCTAATTTGCATCATCTTTTTCCTTATCTTTTATATGCCATATCCATTCTGTATTAATATTGATAGTTTCTATAAAATAAAATTAACTTTGCTTGTTTGGTTTTCTTTTTTAATCCATATAGACAATAACATTTCAAAGTCCAAATCAATATAGCTTTTAAGTTTGGTAATTAGAACCAAGTTCAAATTCCAGGCTATTCTGTTACATTCACTTTCACACTAATTTGGGAAAGCCGTGAATCAATCTCTTCTACTCTGTGACGATAAATATTCGCACTTACCGGAGTCGAAGTATCCAAGATGTTTTGCTTGTTGGGCTGCTGTTTTATGATGGTTATATGCATAAACCCAAGCTAGACAGTTCGTCATTTCATCAGCTGCATCCTTTCCTCTCACTAGTTTGGTCCAAGAAAAGTACATTTACCGACATTTGTTTATTTTATGCCGCTTGGCACGATTTGTCTAGTGGCGGTCTGCATGCTGATTGGTCAAGCTGAGGACTCTGATTGAGAACAAGGCCAACGGTGATGATTGGTGCGTTGGCCATGTTTTTGGTCAATAAAAACGGTCTGGGACATTGGCTGGGAGTGAAGCTGGGACCATGGTGACATGCACTGTTATATAGAGTTTCATATTAAGATATGACTCTGTTTATTTTTGTCTGGAAGCTGGACGCTAGCTTTGAACCTACCGCTAAAGTGAGCGTTGTAATTACCGATGTCTACCAAAACATGGGAGGAACACACTGAACGTTAACATACTCCCTAGCTTTTGGTTAAATATCAGCATAAATTAGGCTCTCCAGCCTTGGGTGGCAACCAGTTTAAGCGAATGAAAACTCTGAATTTCAAACAGTAGAGAAAGACAACAGGAAACCTTCCACACTATCTTTCTCAAGAATGCATAGCTTATTCGGAGTAATGAAAATACAAAATCTGTGGGGAGTTATGATCACTTATGTTCTGAAGGATCATGGCATTTTAAAAGAAAAGAATTTCGAACTTGCATCAGACAAAAAAAAAGAAAACCTTTTTCAAAGTTCAATTCATTGATACACTTACTTTTATATCATCATCATACAAAACTATATCTTTTAAAGGTTCATTAAGAATCAAATACAAAATTAAGGACCCATGTAAAAAGCTTGAGGTTCTCTTTAAGTGCTGTGTCTCCTCAGGTGATCGTAGCTCTTCACAACTTCCTGTTCCTTGTAGCTCTTTCTGTTATTTCTCCTAAACATTGTTTTGTCATCCATTTACTCAAGCTCACTAAATATATTATGTGCCGTTATCCACTGTCTCTCTTGACTTCAATCTGTTCAGTGAATATCAAATTCTCCAAGCCCCACTTCCTCTTTATGTCCCCTAAAAACCTCAATAGTCTCTTCCAGATGTTAAATATGTTTCCTTTTTGTTTCCATTTTCTCTGAAATTTTGTTGTTGCTCACATGTTGTGTCCACAGTATACACAGCATCCTTCTGTAGAACCACATTTCTGTTGCTTCAAGTCCAGCATTCTCTGCCATATAGGCGGACAGATATCATGTTACAGTTTAGTACTCTTTTCTTAGTTTCTAGCAAGATCTTTGTATTTTCTAGTACTCTGCTTATCTTTTGGAATGCATCTTTGGCTATCCCAACATGCTTTCAGATTTCAGTATCCCACTTTTCCATCCTCTGTTAAAACACTTCCCAGAAATTTAAATTTTTATGCTTGTTTGGTTCTGGAATCTCCAATTTGCAATTTGCCCCTTGTGCTCATCGTTTTACTAACAACCATGCATTCTGACTTCTTGCAGTTGATGTTTAGTTTTGTCTTCTCATTTTCCTTTACTACCTGTTGTAGGAGTCTTTGCAGTTTTCTTTCTGTGTCTGCTATCAACACTGTGTCATCTGCATGTTTTTATTGAATTGTTTTCAACATTTAATGTCAAAGATATGTGCATCAGAATCGATTTTTTGAAAATGTCAACATTGTTCTGAATATCATAGAATAAATTCTCAAGCAACAGTGTTTTTCCCTTATAAATCGTGCTCTTTTACATGATAGTGATTTTAATTCTACCAACATCATTTTATTTATATGCCTTTTTAATTTGAGTTGTTTGTTTTCAAGTAGTTTCCCTTTGATTTTTGTTTAGTTTCTTTTCTTTAAACCATTGGTTGTCTTTGATTAGCTCTTAACAATTGCAGTATGTCAATTCCAAATTGTAAACATTTATTGTGAAGACATTTTTATGATAATTTGTCCTTCATGTGAAGATATATCTCTCAGAAATAATTTTTTTGTCATTGTTACAGAAAAACAAGACTAAAGTGTTAGTCTGTTTTTATATCTCAAAATAAACAGTGAGAAAATATTGAAGAATTAAGTGTTCAGCTATTTTATTAAATCTTTTTTTTAAGCCATTTGATCTTTATGCAAGCAGCATATGATCATTTTTTTTCTTTTGAGTTGTAGCTTTGGAGGAAAAAAGATAATAAAAATATATTTTTTATTCATGTTATGCAACATTTAATATTTAGAATTGCTCTTTTTTAACATGTTGAATGTGCAGTCCCCATTGTGCTTGTACAGCAGCTGTCTATATTACAAAACAATGAGGCAGTATTTTGTATTTTCTACAAAAACAGAAGCCACACAGGAGAAACAGAGAAATAAACAGAACCAATAAGACACATTTAGATTCAAAGTGTCCATTGCAGGTACAAAACAAAAGAAGAAAACATTATGTCGTTCTTATTATACTCTTTCTCTGTCTATTCTTTTTTCTTCTCCATCTCTTGGCTTTTCTTTCTTGTTTATCTTATTGGATTTAAAATGTTGATTTCAGCATTCCTGAGTGGTTCAATAGATAAGGTTTAAACAAGATTTGCTGACTTGTTTAAAGGATCTGTCAGATAAAATTTATAGTTTAAGGCTTGTTTGTAAAATTAATCACTGATTCATAAGCAACTAAATATCAGTAAAAAATTTCAAACAGTTTTTTTTTTTTGTTAACCTTTTTTTTTTTCAAAGCATATTTTTGGCTGTAGATTTAGATTTGTTTTTGTTTTGTTTTTTTTGTTTTCATTTTACTCTAAAATAAATCAGTTTCTTTTATGAAAAAAAAAAAAAAAAACAACTTTTTTTACCATTTCTCTTGGTTTGTCAAAGAGTGTTGTCATGAAACCTATTTAGCAAAGAAGTTTAGCAATTTGGTAGCCAATAATGCTGAATATTTTGACCACCACAAGTGGCACAAATTTTTATTTGTTGGATATTGACTCATCCTTCACCTGTTGATCCAGAATAATATTGAGAAAGGTTGAATAAATTTAAGGGTAACATATACTCAGCATCATAGCAGCTCATTTTCAGTAGGTTCAATATTGCTTTCAACTAGTTCTATTTCAGGAAAATATAATAATATAGTACATATTTAACTATAATTGCTTGTGTATGGAGGTGTTGATCATGTAATGGTTATCACTGATTGAAAGTGGAAACAGCAAAGCAAATTCAAATTCCAATTGATTCTGTTTTGGTTACTTCATGTGAATGCCCTTGAAAAAAAATCATGAATCCATCTTCCCCTAGTTATAGATTAAATAACAGGGAAAACATGGTTCCTTTGCCTTAGGTAGCAGCCAGTCTTTGAAAAGGAAACTCTAAATTCAGTCCTTGTCTTTCTGAGGAAGTTTATGTTTATTTACATGTACTGTCATTAGGCTTTGATATTTTGGAAAGAGTGGAATTGACAAGCTATGTCCAAATTCTATCCTTGTCTCTTGCATTTACTTTCATGCTAATGTTCTTGGGAAAAAATATGATACCATCTCTTCTTCCCTCTAGCTATGGATTAAATAGCAGGATATACTGCTCTCCAGCCTCGGATGGTACCTAGTGTAGGAGAGGAGCTGCTCTGAAATGATAATTTGCAGATAAAAAAAGGCTCCTGTGCAGAGCTACAACTGCCTGTCTTTCAGAGTGAAGGCATATAAAAAAAATTTTTGTATCTGATTTCTTTATTATACATACATAATTTTTATACATTAGTACATCTCCCATTATTGCAAGTGTGATATGAATATAAAAATTGAAATACAAATATTGATGGTGATGTAAATGAATTGAGATACATGTGCAATGTGACTAGTGTGTTGAATGGGAGGGGAAGGAGTGAATTATAATGAGAATGGTTAGGAGAATATAAACCAGGATAATCTCTGGCTTAGATTATTTTTTCTATAGTTATTTACTAAGCATAGATTAGTTTGTTGCATGAGGGCACAAATATGGAGCTCCCACTGGAAATCAACCTCAATTGCAATTGATCTCAGAAAATAATCTTGCTAACCCTTACCCCAGGAAGCACAATGGAGTAATGGATAGCAACTTGGATTGAGGAATCGGAGAGCCAAGTTCAGATTCCAATCAAATCCATTACATTCACTTATATCTTAATAACATTATAATAATATAATAATACCCTTAATATAATATAATATAATATAATAGCAGGACAGACTGGGTTCTATAGCCTTGGCAACTAGTCTACCACAGAAAGAAATAGCAACCTACTGTGGGAAAAAATATGCCTTGTTGGTCATGTATCGAAAGATACATGATCACCTAAGCATGTATCATGCATGGCACATCACTGAACCATTATGCCACATCAAGTAACCTATTGAAATATGAAAATATTTATTGCATGGCACAAGGCCAACATAGGGATAGGGAGGAATGATCATCATTATCATATTTTTTTTACAATCTTCTGACCCAATTGAACAAATATTATTCCAAACAGTAAAACTTCATAATTACACTAATCAGTCATATGACAGATACCATGATACTACAGTTTTTCTATGCAGTCCTAACTAGTCCCATATGTACAATATTTTTTGATGGTGGGTAGGAGGCAGGCTAAAAATACAATAATATTGAAATATGAATATTGATGGTGATGTAAATGTGTGTCAAGAAAAAGAGACAAATGTTTAAGCTTGTAGTGAAGCTTTATTCAATGCAGTGAGGTTCAACCATTTCTTTTATAGTCAAGTTGTTTGAAGGAGAGACAACTATGGTTGCCTTCCATGTAGAAAGAAAGAAAGACAGATTAAGCTCAGAGTCAAAAAGAATTTGAGTATTTATTTCCAAAATTGGTCCCAATAAAATGTAAAAAAATATATAATAGGGTTTTAAAAATGGAAATTTTAGGGGTATATATGAATCTGTACACTGTAAAGGAAAACAGAAAAAACATTTAAGCTTGTAGTGAAGTTTTTATTCAATTCAATTTGACTCCTGCTATGAGTGTGGTTTGACCATTTCTTTTATACTCAAGTAGGGAGACAACTAAGGTTGCCTTTGACCATAATTTGTGTGTGACTGGTGCATAGAATGATGGGAAATGGAAATGCATGATGGGAATGCCTAGGGTAATATAAGCCGGAGTAGTTACCAACCTAGATTCTTTTTTCTCTAGTACCAAATATAAGGATTATTCAAATTTAGGGGTTTTTTTGTAAAAGGCAACAACAAATAGGGTAAGTTATTCTTTCTTTGATGCTACAATAACCACTAAATATATTTTCCTTAGTTATCTTTATTATCCTTTATATAGTGATTTACTAAGTGTAGCTTAGTTGTGGTGCAAGGCTGAAAGTATAGAGCACCCAGTGAGAATCAAACTCACTATTCAGTTGTAATTGATCTAACAAACGAAGCTTGCTAACCATTATACCACAGCATCCATTATCCTTTATATATAAAGGGCAGCACAAAAACTTTGATGTTGGGTGGGTATTTGAGCAAACTGATCCTTCTGTCAATTTGCCTAGCATTTCCTATGTCTCACCATGTTAGTTTCAGTCCTTAGGAATGATTACAAAACACTTTCCCCTCCCCTTTTATAGGCAGAAGCACACAAATGCATGCTGAGATTTTTTCCTAGCCAATAAAATAGACCAGTTTGTGGTATTATCTGACTCAGTCCTGATCTGTCTTGTCATGAAGTCAGAATGCTATGTTCACTTGTTCGAAAATGCTTTTATGTGCCAATTCTTAGTTTGTGAACTTTTTGCCATATTACTGTTAATTTGCCTTGTATATATTGTTTGTTTGCTTTATATTATTTTTTCCTTGTTCCTTTCTTTTCTTTTTCTTGTTATTGTAAACTTTGTCAATTCTGTTTGTTGGACTGTTCTGTTACTTATTCTGCCTTTAATCATGGCTATTCTCACCACACACCAGATATTTCACGTCTCTCAAAATCATTCCACCAAGAAATAAAGCAACTCAGTTTTTTTTTTAATAAATTTTTCTTTCTTTTTGATGGCTGTTTTCTGAGTTTAAGTTCTCTGAATTTTAAAACCAGATCTTCGATATAACTTGACCCCTTACTGATTATGCCATTCCTGTCTTATATTCTATCTTCCAGGTTGGAACTAATTTCCATTTTAATAGCATTCTCACTCTTTAACAGTTTTTATCATTCTTTTTTTTTATAACATCGATGCCAAATTCTTTGATAAGATACACTTAGATTTTCCTGTTTCTTTTTTACTAGACATCTGTATAATATAGATGTTATTGATTATATTATTTTGATACAGGCATCAATGCAAAAAGATGTGACTTGAATAAAACCTTGAAAAAAAGCTACATGAAAAGCCAGTAGCTAAAAAATGAAATCTTTAATTAACAAGTTTTAATATTTACTTCCAGAATTGTGGATAAACGATTTAACATTTGATTATAGGATATATTTCAGAAGTTAAAACTTATTAACCTGATAACATTGCTCTAAATATTAGAAATACCAAAACTTGTACTCAAGAATTCAAATGTAAAGATATTATTCAGTTAGTGAATTTTGTCTCAAGAGACAGGTCCACATATCCAAAATGGAGACAGATTCAGTTTTTCATGCTGATCTTGGGATTCATATTTTTTATTCATTTAAATAAAAGCTACATTTACATACTTTTAAAATATCCAAATGAATGCCTTCTCTCTCTCTCTCTCTCTCTCTATATATATATATATATATATATATATATAAGGTCATCCCATAAGTTCTGTCTGAATTTTGAATAAAGAAAACAGGTGACCAAATGTTACATTTAATTACAGATTCAATCAACAATGTATTTTCCCTGATTATCTATGACTTCCTTCCATCTATTAACAAGCTTACTAATTCCATTACTGCAAAATCCTTTTGGCTTTGATTAGAAGAACTCAGAAATGTCAGTTTTAACCTCTTCCAGTGTTACAAAAGCTGTTTCTTCCAAATGATTCTGTAAGCGAAGAAACAAATGGTAGTCTGAAGGAGCAAGATCGGGAGAATAAGGTGGATGAGGAATTTTCTCCCAACCAAGTTCTTCGATCTTTTGTGACGTGATTCTTGCTGTAAGGGGTCGCGCATTGTCCTGATGAAACATCACCTCTTTTTGATTCACTAGAGCAGGTCTTTTTTTTCCTCAAAGCTTGATTCAAACGCTCTAATTGCTGACAGTATATTTGAGCATTAATTGGTGCATTAGGTGGTAAGAATTCAAAGTGGATTATTCCTTGGCAATGCCACCAGATTGAAAGAAGAACCTTTTGCCCATGAAGTTCCCTTCTTGGCTGTGGCTGGGGTCCTTCCCCTTTACCAAGCCACTGTCTACAATGTTTAACATTTCGAGAAAAGATCCATTTTTCATTGCCAGTCACAAGTCTATCCAAAAAAGGTGAAACAAGTTGGTGAGAATGGAGAGAAGAGCAGATGTCAACTCAGGATTTGAGGTTGTTTTCAGACAATTCATGATGCACCCATTTTCCAAGTTTAGGAACTTTTCCAAGTTGTTGAAGATGACGATGAACAGTTGTATGGTTTGAACTGAGAACCACTGCCAATTCTTCAACTGATAAAGCAGGATTTTCTTCAAGGGCTGCTTCAAGAAGCTTTTCATCAAGCTCAACTGGATTTCCGGTTTGATCTTCATCTTCAAGGGTGAAATCTCCACCTCTGAATTTTGCAAACCATCTGCAAGTTCTTTCATTCACACATTCTTCTCCATAAACTGAGTGAATGTTTTTAGCCACTTCAGCTGCTGAGTTTCCTTTCTTGAACTCATAAAGCATTATGTGCCTCAAATGATTCTTGGGTACTTCCATGTTAGCAGGGTTTTAATCAAACAAAATTTGATTTTATTGTTCTCTGAAATAAAATTTGATCAGTTTAAATGCATCTAAACATAAAAATAATGTTCAGCTCCATTAGACATTATAAAATACTCTTTAAATTTCGTTCATTTTAACAAAAAGTTAAAATTTGGACAGAACTTATGGGATGACCTGATATATATTATTTTTTCTGAGTGGTTCTTTATGTTGGGAATGGTTGATAGGAATTAAGTTAGTTCAATTTTACTGTTAATTCTGTGACTAGGAGCACCAGTTGTACATAAATATTTAGCATTCTTGTTATATTCCCTGCTTTCCCACAAAACCAAAACATGCAGCCATAATCAGTTTTAAAGTGAGGATCTTAATACTTTTGAAAGCTATGTATATTCAGAAATTGTCCAGTTTCATTGGTTTTTGCTGAAGTCATCAGGACATGCAATCTAATCATACTCTTTTAATAGAAACTGATTGGGAGACATCCTTAAAAAAAGACTTAGATTATTGATGGTCTTAAGCCAAATTTTGTCAAATGTTTGTTTCAGAAACCATGACAAGTTAGTCTGTTGAATGAGATTTTGTGGTAAAGTTGGTGTTATCTTATATAATTTTATCATAGGATTATTTATTCTATCAAAAAAAACAAAGCAGAAACTAAACAGTAGCAAAAGTCCAGTTTGCATGTAAGTCAAAATGGTAGACAAAAGTCTGATTTATAATATAGCCTGCAAGTATCCACTGAGAAGGTGACCCTTTTTGGTGGCAGTTTTATATATCTGTAGGGTATATATTAGTGGTTTGCTTTTGCCTATTGTCTACTGGATGACTTCTATCACCAAATTATTTCCAGTTTTTTTCATTCATAGACTTTCAGACAATTATAGTCATTAAGTATTTTTTAAAACACTGTCCCTTTAGAATATTTTAAAACACTGTCCCTTTAGAATATTTTAAAACACTGTCCCTTTAGAATATTTTAAAACACTGTCCCTTTAGAATATTGTCAATCTCAGTTCTCCATAGATTCTGTTTTCTTTTTCTTTTTTATTATCATTATCATCTCTGAATTTCCATGCCTTCTTGGGAAAGATAGCGGAGTGGTTTCCCACAACCTTTTGCACATTTTGAAATTCAGAGTTTTTTAGACTGGTTACAAACCAAGGCTAGAGAGTTCAGTCTACCCTACTATTTAACTCATATCTGGAAGTAGATGTGAATTCATGCTTTCCCACGGGTATCAGTATGAAAGTGAATGCAACTAAGCTAGAATTTAAACCTGGCTCACCAATTCCATGTGACATAGTGATAAGTTGAATTAGATACATGTCCTCATTAAGTTTTATACAGCTTCAATTTAAGAGGTATACTATAAAAACTAAATCCATGGAAAAATTACAACTGATATAAATACATATACAGTGGGGGGGGAATAAATATTCGTACACATGAAAAATTGTATTTTTATAAATGTAAAAGCCTTAACTAAAACAAATTTTGATACATTTTATGTGTAAAGATACATTTTATTAAAAAATAGTAATAAACTTAATTAATTCTTATTCTAACAGAAATTAATGCACGCAGATGTTCCTGCAGCTCTCCTCGGGTAACCTGTGGATTTTGTTGGATCTGGTGTCCTAATATCCTCGCTGATCTTAGAGAAATCTTCCTTGAAGCACCTGTTCATCTTTGGTTTTTGACGCTGTTAAGAGTTTTAAACCTTGCAATGAACGAAGCAATTGTAGTAAAAGGAATATTCAGGTTGTTAGAAATCGTTCTGTAACTGTTCCCATCTTTCCAAAGAGACAAAATGTGTTGATTTTGTGAAATAGTCAATTCTTTACCTTTAGGCATTATTAGAACCTTCTCGTAAGACTAGAAATTGCAGAATGCTCTGATAATGGCTAATAGCGTTAACTATAATTACTGATAACATTACTGGAACATTCTAGAATATACTTTTTTCATAATTAATTGATTATTTTATTCTAATAATTGATTTGTACGAATACTTTTTTCACCAGTTAGAATTAAAAAAATGCATTAATTTCTGTTAGAGTAAGAATTAATTAAGTTTATTATTATTTTTTAATTGTATGTGTCTTTATACATAAAATGTGTCGAGATTTGTTTTATTTAAGGCTTTTACATTTATAAAAATACAATTTTTCAAGTGTACGAATATCTATTTCCCCCACTGTATATAGGTTGCAATGGATAAATTTTCACCTAAATTACACAAAAAAGTATATAACACTGACATCTCATTTTAACAGATATATTTACCAAAATTACACAAAAATATCTTGAAATACTTATGAGTAAATTCAACCACAGCCTCCAGATGACTTTGGAATCTCCTTCATTTCTTCTGGATGGTCTCTTTGTTGGTGAATGCTACCATAATCCTTGCCTTCATTTCATCTTTGGTGTTACAAAGTTGGACCAAATTTTTGTTGGTCTCTCACTCAACTGTGCCCCACACTTAATAATCAAGGGGTTTGCAGACTGAGGAGTTAGGTAGCTAAATGTAAGGAGTGATGTGATCACAAATTTTACATGACTGTTCTCCTGCTTGTGCAGCAGGGTGCAGAGTCCTGTTGCCAGACATAGAGTCTTCCAGCAGCCAACCACTTGACCCATGGCAGCACTACCTCTTCAAAGCACTTGATGTAGGCCTCCATGTTAAGTCTGAGGCCATGTGGGAAGATGAATGGAGGCATAATATCACCATCACTAGTGATCACTCCAAACACCATCTTGAATGGATAGAAAATTTTTATCACTCTTGGTACACCTTTTGGGGATACAGCAAGCCAACAGTTGTTCTGTGTGTTCACCATCTTATTATGACAGAAATGAGAAAAACCAAAGTGTTCAGTTGGTGGGTGATACTTGAGTTTGTTTGAAAGCTTCATAGCGCAATCTTTCCTCTTGTTCTTCATGGTTTGGGATAAAAATGGACTAAATTTCTCATCTTGTATGAGAAATACTGAATATATTCATGCACTTCCTACCTGATAAAAAATTCATACACTTCTGTGCAACCTGATTGACTTGGAGGGATTGTTGTCAATCCTCACACCAACTAATTCAGGAGTTCTTTTCATATCAGAATGATCAGAGTGAGTTTTCTGAGTTGCTATACTAATCTCCATTAGACTCATCCAATTCTTTCCCAATACTGTCCTCAGATTGACACTCTGAAATGTTTGTATTGGAGGTTCTGGCATGAATGTCAAGCAGTACAGCATGCTGTTTCCAAATCTCTGGTGGAGCTAATTGTATCATCATGCTCTTTTTCTCACAATTTACTCATCGTACACTCTGTGTGTGTGTGTGTGTGTGTGTGTGTGTGTGTGTGTGTGTGTGTGTGTGTGTGTGTGTGTGTATATATATATATATATATATATAAAGTGTGTGTGTGTTGTGTATATAATGTGTGTGTGTGTATATATATATATATATATATATATATATATATATATATATAAATATGAGCATAAAGATAACAGAAATCTGTCTCTTATCGTGATGGCTTTCCTCTTGAAACATTAAAGAAGTTATTTCTTTCAAAGCAAGTTTCTATCATTGGTTTGCTTTTAATAAACAACTGCTTACCAACAAACTAAGCTTTTAGACAGTTCTTAGCTTCAAGAGAGATAAATTTTGAGCACTTTACATAAGAATGAGAGTCAATAATATTTATCTTTGCCTGCAATTTTCATAGAGAATTAGTCTGGTTATGCTGGTATTAAATAAAATCTGTTAAGGTTTGTTTTTGATTTGAATGTGATAGAGAGTAAAGCTCAGTGTTCTTGTCCATTCTCACATGAGAGGTCACACATATACTAAAAATGACAGCTTACATTCATGGAAGCACCCAGAAAGAAAGAAAGAAACTTGCAGTCAGTGGCCTTTGAGATGTGCACACTAATCAATGCTCTGTAGTAGTTGCACCTGAAATGAAATGTGTAATTTCAATAACTCATCTGAAACTGACATGTCAAATTATCTACAAATCACCCAATAACTATTATACAGCTTTATTAATGACAGAGGAAAACTTTTTTATTTTTTTTTTTAGAATTTTGGTTTCCTCCAACAAAAGACTACAAAAATAACAGAAAAGAAGCAGCCAAAAAATCAGGCATAATAGACAGGGCCTGTGTGTACTATCCCCAATCCCTTCAATGGGAGAAGGTGTTAAGCCTGATTCGGGCCCATGGATTCTCGCTATCATTTATCTACCTAAATTTATATATGTTCCAAATTAAAATAAGCACAACTGACTATTAAAGGATGAAAAACGTTTGTGTATTTTGACGTCATTCTGGATTCTTTTCTTGTTCAAATCCATAAATTTGTTTTGCTCATGCTCAATATTAAAAAAACACTACGTAAAATTCACTTTGTTTTATCCATAATGTTGAATGTGTTAAAATTATTCAACTTTTCAACAAGAAAAACCTCAAGTTGATTTTAAAGATTGCCACAACACATTGCTGCTTTATTTAAGATGGAATGATCTATTATGATATGTTTCTAAATTGTATTTACCTACAATGTATTTATTTTAAATTTTTCTGGTTGAATTGTTCACCTATGTTGCATCTGATTGTTATAGGTTAAAGTAAAATTTATATTTTATATATTACCTTACGAAAATTGAGATGTAGTAGAATAGAGAGCCCTGTATCATAGATGATGGGGGTTTGTATCATAGATTCATGGGGGAGCATGAGACTCTTAACCAGCCCTGACAGCAGGTCAGAAATAAAAAGAAAGGGACATAATAAGTTTTTTCACTGGAGTTAATATAAAATACCAATTTAACTGGTGCAAAATTCAGAAACTAAACATCTTACCATATATAGTCTTTTTAGAAAATAACATGAATAAGCACAGTGTAAAAATTAATGTGATGTGGAAATCACTAATACAAACAGAAAATACAAAATCAAACTAAGGACATAATCTAGAAAATTGCACAAAACATCTGCAGCATTCTACAAGGTAGTGTTGTTAATAAACAAAATAAAAAAGACTTAACACTTGATAGATATTTAGATAGAGAATGAACCTTCTGAAATGTCATGAAGAAAAAGAAAAAGAACATTAAAAGTGAAAATAGTATTAAAAAAACAACCACAAAATCATAGGAATACATAGATAACATGCTTCAACAGATGTCATAACATTAATAGTTGAGAAACAATGAGTTAATATTTATTGTATTAGTGGAACAACAAATTGGGTTGTTGATAAAAGTTTTCTTCCCTGACCTCTTTCAAAAATAACATTCTTTTTGCATGTGTGTGGATTGGGGGATTAGAATCGTAATACGGAGCTATATGACTGATAGTGCATACCGATGTACTTTTCTTTTTGTGTAGAAAACTTTTCTGGTTTTTCTCTCTTCATCTACTTTCATATCAGCTTATTATTTACTTTGCGACTTTCAGCAGGTAAAATAAGTGATCATTTAACACTTCCACCTGTTATCAGAAAACAGTGTGCAGGACAAAGTGTAATGTTGGTTACATATCAAGTTGATGAGTATCCTATATAAAACATCCTTATGACTAGGGTGCAGTCATAGGGTCACTGTGGAGTTAAGCACCTTACCACTTTCCTCAACATATCTGATTTGATAGCAAGAGAGGTGTTCATTCATGCATAGCATGTTTTGGGTAACTAGACTTGACAAAGCCCATCCCTCTCCAGCAGATCTCTCCATCACAGCAGATGTTTCCAAATTAAAAGCTTGCCTTGGTCACAGACACATGGCTATTAATTTTATTGAAAAAACCTTCTGCCTTAGCTCTTGACTTCAGTCAAGGAAACCCTCTGCCTGGCAATGATATGTCATCATCATACTGTTTGCAAACGTAGCTATAGAGCCCAGTCTACCCTATTGTGTAATATGGCCATTGACCCTACAAGAATTTTAATCTGCACTTTGACAGGTTTTGTTTTTTAAGGAAAGATTACAGATGAAGCAAAAGGTTGTTTGAATGGTGTCTACTTAATAATAAATAAGGACAATAAAATGACAAAAAAAGATGAGAGAGTTTTACTGGTAATACATGGCAGAAAATACTACAGTCATGGTTATCATGAAAGGAGTTGGCAAAGGCCTTTGTCCAGGAAGAGATTCACAATATCTGATGATTATTTTGATGCTATTTTTATCATCTTTTTTCACCCCTTATAATTTCTCATTTAATGAAGAGTAATTGTTAGGATTTATCTTTTGGCAGTCTACCATTGCTGATAATCCTTTGATGTTCACAAATTTGTTTCTAAATACCAAAATCACTGAAATCTAGTAATCACTTTCCATTTGTATGGATGCCCAAACTTGTCATAGCATATTGTCTTCTATTTTTTAGGTTTTATATTCAATATTTTATATATTCATGAAAAGATGAAATTTTTTATAGGTTTCTGTCTATATTTCTGAGATGAGATATTGTAATTATTTACACTATTTACATTGTTCAGATTGTGAAACTAGAACAATCTACCCCCGTGGACAAAATCAAGGGTTCAGTTTGAAATTCTAATCAACTGAAGAAGGCTGGAGCATACACCAGCTGAAATGTCATGAATATGACAACAAAGATGAAGACAACAGTCTGAAAAATTTTAATAGGTTATTTAATAATCTATGGATGCACAGAATTTATGAAATGATTAACATTTACCATTTATTCATTAGAAAGTAATCTTGTTAACCTTGTAGACTTAAATATTATTTAAAAGAAAGTCTGATATTTCTTTAGAAACTGGACCATTATCTCCCATTTGAGGATATTAGAATCAAGCACTTTTCTTTTTCATAATATGCATTGAACTTAACCTTACAATATTGGAAAAATACAGGTTTTTTTTATACATTATGTTGATCTTAGTAATATCAAAATTTTAGATGCAGGTAATTAAATGGCTTGAAACAAGAAATCAATAAGCTCAGTTTAATTTCTGGTCAAGTCTGTTACATTGACTTTTCTCACAATATCACTGGAAAACATATGAATCCATCTATTCTCCCAGCTATGGGTTAAATGACAGGGCAGACTGGGTTTTCTAGATATGGTTGGCAACTAGTCTAGGAGAAAAACAAATTCATGTCAAAATTGTATGTAGCTCTGAAGAAGTGCATACTATACAGTTAGGGAAAGTATTATGGAGTTCACAATTTTTTTTTAATCATTTCATCCAAAGCAAAGTAATAAAGCCACTAAGATGCAAGGGTTAGAGAGTGAAAGAGTCTGAAAAAAGTTTAAGGATAGAGGACAATAAAAGAACAGAAATTAAGGTGACAGAAGATGAGAATTATTATTGGCATAAATTTTTGAAAATCAAAGTTAACTGGAAAGCAAGAAGCTAGAAAACAGTTCCACAAGCAAGAAGTGTGAGAAAATATGTTAGCATAGAACTTACGGTTACATTACATCTCACAATTTCAGCTATAAAATGATGAGACCTAGCTGCCAATCTAGTACTGCATATAAATTCATATGGTCAAGTCATCAAATAGGAAAGCTCATTAGAACAATTGCCATGAAAATATATATAAAAAAGATGCAGGTAAACTACGTTATGGTGGTGGGAAAGTGAGTGAAGCTTAGATGCCAGGTGTTATGAACTTTATGATTACAAATGTGGTTGATAAGGTAGATATCATATTGAATGATTGGTTATGAGGAATGAAGGTTAAATTTATCTGGTTAGACTTGATTTCCTGCAAACTATGAAAGATCATGTAGCTCAATAGATAAGAACACCTATTTTGGTAAGATCGGCTTCCCAATAGAAAAGAGATGTTCATTTGAGTTTTGATGATAGTTTATTCTTTGTTTTGGATTCATGCTTTTTTCTAGGAGCTGTAGACTGACAGTCTAAATAGTTGTGATGAAAAGCAAATAAAATTAAGTTTAAATATACTCATAAAAAATCAATACAATATTAATCTTATTGTAGACTAGTTTATTGTGTTAGATTTAAAGTTTTATATGACAGTGAATCTTCTTAGTTTCTGGGATGAGATGTTATCCTTATTTACATGTAGATTATAATCATTACCTTTGTTGTTATTATCACAATATTTTATCATTGTATCCTTAGCCTAGCATTGGTTTGAGTAATAATAATTGTTCAATCCATGGGCTGGGCAGTGTGTACATAGACTCAGTGGAAATGGGATGAATAATAACTGAGCAGTACTAAAACAAAAACTAGATGAGATATCACTAGACATAGTCAGTATAATGAGAACAATCTACACCCATAGATTAAATAAAGGGTTCAGTTTGAAATCTTAAGATTAGCTGGATAAACAAAGACCTTATGAAGACCAGAAAGCACAACAACCAAAAATTTGTGATAATAACAATAAAGATAAGGACAATAATCTGCATGTAAATAATGGATCTTCTTCGTTATCAGGAAGTTAGACTGTTTTATTCTTATGAACCATCTTGGCTAAACGCCATCTTATTTGGATATTCAAGGAACGGTCTTTACCAACATTTTCACTTTCGTTTAGAATGAGGTTTCTGCCTTTACTGTCACATTCATCTAAAAGTATTACAAGGTATGCTCTTTGACACTTAGGCATCATTTGTTCAAATTTATGAATAATTCTAAGTTCTATTTACAAAGAAGTTTTTCTAATCTGATAATTAATCTCAGGAAAATGTTCATATTCCACATTGTAGAAGATTCTAATTAACTGATAATTAATGATGCTGGATTCATCAGTTAAATTGATTTTAATTCATTCAAAATAAAATGATATAATTAAGCTAATGAATAAACATTTATAAAGATTCAAGATGTTTAATTGATTAAAATTATCAGTTAATCCATTTCATTGCATAGATTCAGTTTTACATGTAGATAAGTATCAAAAGATGCTGCAGAAAATTATTTTTTTTAGCCTGTTTGATAATCAGTATATCTCTGATGATCTATTAACAAACTAATTTATATGAAATTACTTAAGCTCTGAATACTTTATAAGTTTACTATATGCCTATCCGTTTTTTTTTTAATTAAGCCATCTTAAAGAATAGAGTTTGCTATTTTCAAGCTCAAATTCTGGTCATGTCCACTAATGTCACTTTCATGTGAAAGGCATGAATCCAACCCTCCTTATGCTCTGTCCTCAAGCTTCAATAATTTCAGCATGTTCATATAACTGGCACAGTACAATGAAAGATTTAAAACTGGAAATAAGGTTATTAGTATAACATTTATAATCTAGAAGGAACTATAATTAGTATAATGGTTATTGTCATGGAGAATAGAATTGGTAAGCAGAGTTCAAACTCTGGCCAAGACTGCTTTCACACTTTTGGGAAAGGCATGAATTCATTTTTTCCTTCCTTGAAAATGGGTGAAATTGCAAAGCAGACTATGCCTTGGTAGGTCAATTAATCTAGAATAAAGACAACTCTGAATAACATAAATAAATAAACAGCTTAAAGTGGGATGGGTTTTATCAAACTGTGTTACCTGAGACATACTCATTACCCCTGCTGTGGGACTCCAGGTGCTCCAGTGACCCCCAAAATGAGTTATTATGCATGCATAATCTAACATTGCAATTCTCAGATGAATCCACAATCTGAATAACAAACTTCTGATTGTGCACAGATGGCTATTATTTTAAAAGTTATTAATGTCTGATTTCTTACAACATCCACCCTACAAAGCAGATTTTAAAGAGATTGAGTAGGATGAAGTGGAGAAAGAGCAGTCACTGATTGCAATGTGATATCAACATTTTTTTCACTAATTTAGGCAAATGCTTTTGCTTTCTCTCTCTTTCTTAATCTTCCTTTCTCATATAATACTGTTTATATCCAGTGAATTAAATCCTGTTCAATCAAGCAAACATTCTGCTATCAATTGCTTTGATTCAATCAGTGGGAATAATATCTTCGAAACACCTCCAGGCAGGTTCATTAGCTCTTGCCCTGCCAGTGATAGGAGCCAAAATGTTTCTTATTTAGGTCAGAACAAACCAATTACAAAGTTGTATTGAGCTGGTATTTCCAGGATCTCATTTTTGAAAATCCAGTTTGACTATTAATTGAGCAAGTTTCATGTATTATACAGAATGCGGTACCAAATATAATTATAACATTTTGATGACACAAAAGTATCTTGGACAAGGCAGGGATGTATAATGTGAAATATATTAATATAAAAATGCAACTGCATATACAAGGTGTCCCTAAAGTTTGTACACATAGGCAAAAATGAATATTTCAAGAAATAAAATTTTTAACATTTTATTAGAATATTAACAAATAAACCGTCAATATGATTTCTATCATTTGTGATGCAAAGCTTGATGTGCTTTGCAAGAACTCATATGTACTCCACATTGCCAATTTTAGCACATGCACTCTTTATGCATTCAGTCAAGTGTGTTGCATCTGTAACTTTCATTGAGTACACCTTCTCCTTTAACATACCCCAGAAAAAGAAGTCAATTCTTTTGACAAAACCTGTTTAATCTGTGTAAGTAAAAAAAAAATATAGTTAATGAGATTTCCCTTGTGTCCAGACTTTAGGGACACCCTGTGTGTGTGTGTGTGTGTGTGTGTGTGTGTATATAATATATATCAGGGGTGACTCCAGGGGTCAGGCTTGTTGGACTAAGCCCAAGTAACTCATCTATTTCAAAGCAACAAAAATCTTTTGTAGTGCATTGTTTTCATTCTTGACTTCAGTTGGATTCCAAAATTAATTGTCTTAACTCCGGGCCTCAAAATTTGACCAAAATACATTTTGTTGATATTATTCATAATAAAGAAGAAAGAAAGAAAAAAAAAAAAAAGAAAGTAAAAAAAAGAGTGAAATAAAATTACCACAGCTAGTTGGGCTGTGTAAATTTGAGCCCCTATCAAAGCTGGAGACATATTTAATAGGGAATGTATTTCTTGCTTTAATTTTATAAATAATCTTTTTAAAATCTCTAATGATTTGTATTCCCTGTTTTTCAAAGAATACGTTTTCATTACAATTTATTTATTCCATACAGTATCAGGCTTTTTAGTGAAATGTATCTTTTGAGAAAGGTCAAATTAAATTTAACCCAACTTAAATTCAGTGAAAATCAAAGAAAGTGGCAACCTTAACTCATTGACTGGAGGATTGTGGTGAGGAGTGTGACTAGGGAATTGTTGAGGAAATATGATTTCAGTCAGTGGTGCTGATCATAAATGTACAATAAATTAAATTAAAATTCACAGAGATACATAGATGCACATAGACATATATACAAACACATACTCTACCATCATTGACTTGATAACCTGGCTATAAAACAATAAAAATTGGAAATGGAGCAATAAACAGACAAACATATAAAAGACTTTGTTCTCACTCTTTTTTTCTTACATGTCTGGAAAATTAAAAAAAAAATGAATGTTTATTTTTACAGAATTATTACAATTAACATTAAGATACCAAAATGTATTTTTTTTATTTCATGCACAAAGATTTTTACAAATTATATATTTTAGTTAAAGTAATGAATCATTTCTGCATCTAAGTTATACCAATAGTATATTTTGTTAAATGTTGTAATGAGCCTGACAAACATTGACCTAGTGTTGCCACTGAAATATATATATATATATATATATATATATATATATATATATATAAACACAATATCCAGTTGGGCTTAACCATAAATTTAACAATATAGATAGTATTAATATATAAACCTACAAATGAAAACCTACCCACATTTCTCACCCACACAAGACAGACATGCTTATGGAGGTGTTGAGGCCTCACACTTATACACACACCCACACGAATATACACACTTACACGCATCATACTCACTCACACCCTAATGAGCCAAATGATAACACATACCCATAGTAATATACACGCTTACACACATCATGCTCACTCACTCCCTAAGAACCAAATAACACACACACACTTAACAGAGACACATCCCCTTTCCAGGAACCAATAAAACTGTCAAAATGACCAAGGGAATTCAGAGCAGCATGAATCCATCTAGCTGTTATCTCAAATAACAACTTAAAAGAGACTGTTTGACCAACACAAAGACTGACCAAAATTTGTGTTAAAAAAATAAAAAAACAAATGAAAACTACAGACAAAAGTTCATTTTCTCCATCAAGACATTCATTTCTGTAGTTCACAACTACCAGCAAGCAGAAAATTATTTTTCTCCTGATGATGGCCATGTTGGCCGAAACTAGTCAAGGAATCTAAATGAAATAATAATAAAAATGAAGGAATATTAATATACAACCCAGTGTGAAGATTTTAATTTTTTAATATTTTTTATTGTTCAATATATATATATATATATATATATATATACATACACACATAATATATCCACAGTTTTGACAGAAAATATAGTACATTAAAATTAGTACATTATAGTACATTAAAATACCAATTTTAAGTATATGATGTAATGTGTCAGTTAATATTATATATTTTGTTTTTCATTCTTTGAAAATATTTTTCTAAGAATATTTTAACTAAAACCCCAATTTTCAGGATGACATTTTATGAACTTCAACCATTGTGTTAAAACAGCCATACTCAATGAGAATAGATTGCAATTATGTCTCTTTTGTCTTATGTAAAGAGGAAAGGGAGTTTGGAAAATTTGTCACACAGACGGCATATTGAAGGTGAGATGTTGAATAGGGGAAACATGAGTAACCTACCTAATGAGCTTGCGTAAATGGATGACAGAACAAGCAACAGGAGAGGTAGTAAAAAGACAAATATTGCTAAAAACTGCAAAAGATAGGAAATTGTGGATAGTTGTGATCACTAATACTCTGAAGTGACATGGCACGAAAAAGACGTATCAGGAACAAGGCTGGGAATGAGGTGGGAATTATTTAAATTTAACAAGGAGAGTCATATCAAGTGATATGTCAGTCACAAATCTGTTACAAGAGTATCATAATTAAAGTACAGTTATAGTATTTTTATATAGATCTCAAGAGTTACACAGGCAGGTCCTTGTTCTGTTATTTTTGTTTGCAAGGAATTACAGAAAAGGAAGTCTTGATTGATTTTGTGTTAAAGCCTCATTCTGGAAACAAAATGTAGGAAAAGTTATCAAAATAGTGTTTGCCTTATACTCTATAAAAGCTT
Organism: Acanthosepion pharaonis; assembly: GCA_903632075.3. Classification (NCBI taxonomy): domain Eukaryota; kingdom Metazoa; phylum Mollusca; class Cephalopoda; order Sepiida; family Sepiidae; genus Acanthosepion; species Acanthosepion pharaonis. The sequence continues at coordinate 239,839 of CAHIKZ030001403.1, forward strand.
AGCTTATTAAATATCATATCATCAAGATTGTAATTTATGATTAAAATTCATTCCTTTCATTTTATCAGGCTTGTGGCAACCATCCAGTTCCACTTTTATGGCTCTGTATAACTCTTGCTCATTGCTAGTCTCTATAAGATCTGTGTATCATATATCATACACATGTGTTGTGTCACACATGTTTTTATTTGGATTGCCTTCAAATTTTCAAGTTAATGTTTTATATTTAATTCTATAGTGGTTTGGTTTATTGAGGCTTTTACAAACACTTTCACCTTACACATTCACTAATGAGGTTTTCTAAAAAATCAATATTCTCTGCCAAGTGTTCTAAGAAATAAGACAAGATAAATCTTTCCAAAACAGAAACTATGATCTGGAATTGGAATGAAAGCAGTGATGGCAGATACCCACAATCCATCATAAAAATTCAGGATGTGGAATTAGCCAATACTAAACACTTCAAATACCTCAGTATATAGATCAGGTATAACAAATTCAGTATAGGAGATAAGGAAATTGAACATAGATTAAGCTGTGCTTGGGGTAGTTTCATACAACACTGTGTGTTGCTACAAAACCAAAACATCAACATAGGAACATGAGTTATTTTCTTAAATAACCTTGTCAGATCCAGGCTCTGATATTGATCTCATGCATGGTGTCCATTTCATTCAGAAATATCTAAATCCAGCTGTCTGCAACTGCTTTTTCAGATCAATGATAAAACTTGTCTTCAAGTAAATAAAGCATGTAGATCTTAGAAAGGATCATCCCTCTTCAAGAGTAGTACTAGAGAATCACAAAGAACTGTACCAAATAACTGAAACCACATCAATTGAAGACTTTCAACAGCAGCAACAACTAAAATAGATATCACATATAACCCAAAGACAAAATAATGGTATATTCAAGATGTTGACATTTCACACTCTATTACTACTAGAAAGAGTGAATTGAGAAGACCATTTCCCAGGAGAAAATGTTTTAATAGAAAGGTTTTACAAATTCCAACTAAAAGTAGCACTGGTTGCCAAATGTTTCCTTATAAGTAAATGGTTAATATTACCATTAACATTGACAATCGATTGTCTTGACTATAAACAAAGAAATTATCTCCCTAAAATATTGTTGCAGATATTGTTGATTCCTAAAAAAAAAAGTGCCAGAAATTTTGGTATTTCTCATGAAAAATTCTGAGATAAGCAATAAGGGATGTGATTTTGAATCTTGATGCAGACTATTACTGCTTTCTAATGACCATAGAATGATAGTCTCAGAGTTGTGGTAAAAAGCAACTGAAACTAAGATAAAGAAATATGAGTAAAAAAAAACTATTAATTTACATTGCTTCATCTAAAAAAATTAAATATTATTACTAATATGAAAGCGTGATGGAGGAAAAAGTAGGAGGTAAGAAAGCAAGAGAGAGATGGCAGAAAAAGGTGGAGGGGAAAGAAGAGGTAAGAAAGCATAAGAAAACTGAAAAGAAAACCAGGTGAAAGGAAAAAGTATACATATATAGAGAGGAGTATTGAGACAAAGGAAAGACTTAGGCTTACTAGCTGGATGTTAACAGAATAAATAGAAGGCAGCTAGGGATGGAAAAGCATAAAAATTGTGATAAATTAAAACGCTTGGTGGCATGATAGATCAAAAGAAAGGTAAAAGAGAGGTTAAAGTAGAACATAATTGTGGTTTCTTTATTCTTTTTTAGCATATGAAACTAAATCATTTACACTATTTACATTGTTCAGACTGTTATCCTCATCTTATTGCCATATGTGGCAGGATATTGAAGTCAGATCTCATTATGTCAAGTGACTTTTTGAATTGCTCAACCAACGCTTTTATCCACTGGTCACAGCAGAGGAAACAAAAACTTGGAGAGTTAAGTTACTAAAGCTAATTAACTGAAACTGAGATCTCCAAAAATGGCATAACATGTGGAATTAAAACAATCTACTTCCACAGACTAAATAAAGGGTTTGAAATTACAATACATATCACCTGGAGATGGTCAGAGTGTACAACAGCCAAAACATCATGAATATGGCAATAAAGATGAGGTCAACACTCTAAATGCTGTAAATAATTAGAAATATAGACAGAAACTAAATCATGTTTATAAAGCATATTGATAAAATCATAGATTGGCAAGAAAGATTGGAAGAGATAAGGAAATAATTAAGAAGATACAGGCAAAAGGTATGAGAAGAGCAGAAGCATATGATAATGGTTAATCTTAATTTTCAGTGCCTGGCAAATTTCTATGATTGCAATTAATATTCATATTATATTCATAATTAATATTCATATTATACTGCATAATTATCTCTATTATACTTCTAATATCTATATCATTAACATAATCACCACCATGAACCATAGCGAAATATCATATTTAATCATGATTAATTTATAACCCTATTTCTAGACATAACATTTTTCAATATATATTTATCTTTTTGTGTCATGTAACACATATTTTACAGGGCTTGCAGCCATATCACATTGAAATACTGGTTCTCAAACAATCACTGAAGTTAAGCAATGTTGAGTCTGGTCAGTACCTAAATGGGTGACCACTTGGGGATACCGAGTGCAGGTGGTGCAATTGATAATGGCTCAGAGTTGGAAATCATAGAGCTGAGTTACAATTCCAGTTGGGAAATATATGAATCCAGCTCTTCTCTCCCCAGCTATGGATTAATTAGTAGGACTTTTATCATTAAATCAATATTATCTCTAAAAATATCTTCTGTCTTTAAAATAAGGTTGATAAGCCATAAAAAACAAAACAATCATATTTGACAGTAAAATCTGTCACTTGTGGAAATAAAGAAATACTAATCATAAATTTCTAAAAAGAAAAATATATAAAACAGACCAATATTCTAATTTAACAGTTTTTTTATCATCTTCTTTTGGACACATTTTAATAAATCTTGAACTCAGATATCTACAGATATTTAAGCTATTTAAGTAGAATAAAAATTTGTATTTCTGTTTCGAGAAGTATCCACTTGCTATATCCATGGCATGGCTGCATATGAGAAATAAATTAACATTGCAAGTTATTCTAGCCAAGTAAAAATGATGTGGATGTGCCGATATGCTGATTGAGAAAATCTATACTATTTTAATATCAAGAGAATTGCATAAGAGTTGAATCATTCACTGTATGGAGTAATTACTTGTTGGTACAAGAAAACAATTGTCAAAGAATTACTCTTGTGTAATTTAGTCTTTTGACTTCTACAAAATGTGGCATTGTTAGCATTTTACAACATTATAGCATCAAATAACAGACGAAGTTCTCAGCATGACTGATTTATATTATGGAACATAGATATTAATAAAAATCATATTACTTGACAATACATTGATTATGATAATTAATTGACTGGGATAATGAGAAATAATTGAAACAAGCAATCGTTGCTAATTATGATCCGCAAAGGCAGAAAAATTATTTATGTATGGAAATTGTACACTTATTTTGGGCTTTTTTCCTTTCTCACATTAATTTTGGGCTTTTTTTCTTTCATGCGAAAATTATGGGCTTTTTTCTTTCTCACAAAAATTTTAGGCTTTTTTCTTTTTTTGCAAAAATTAGGGGCTTTTTTGTTGATCACAAAAATTTGAGCTTTTTTTTTCTTTCTCACAAAAATTAGGGGCTTTTTTGTTGATCACAAAAATTTGAGCTTATTTTTCTTTCTCACAAAAATTAGGGGCTTTTTTGTTGATCACAAAAATTTGAGCTTTTTTTTCTTTCTTACAAAAATTAGGGGCTTTTTCATTCTGACAGAGACAAGAAGAAACTAAAAAAACTTGTCAAATTTTAATTATGTTATAAATTAACATATTAAAATTATGTTATTAAAATAATCTATTAAAATTCCTATTAACCATTTCTAGACCATGTATGGTTTGATAGAATCTGCAGATTTTACCATCCACAGGGAAATTTATTTACTGTGGACAACAATGTCCGGTGACATTTACTTGTTGATACTATAAACAGATAATATATTTATGTGAACATTTGCTTTTGAAATGAGTTTGTATCTTTCATTGTTAAACATCATCAATGCAATGCAATATGATATTTAAAATGTATTATAAATAATTGATTAGTATTAGAAATTTTTGTGTGACACTCATGTTAGATAATGTATCTCTACAAATTATTTTTTCATTAAACATTATTGTTACAACTTGGTCTATTCCATTTTCTTTTTGCAACAGTAAAAAAGCAACAACAACACTGAAACAAAAACAAGTAAAAAAAAATAACAATATTGCTCCCCTAAAGAAAGACATGTATGTCATTGTCAGAGTTAGATTTCGAGAAATTAATACAGACAGTGACAAAAGAAAAACAGTTGAATGAAATGACAAGTTTTCACTGCTTAGTTTCTATTAGAGAAGTTAAAACAATATTTGTAAAATGCCTCAAGAGTTTTTCTATAAATTAAATTATTCTGTTTGCAGTACTGATTGGTTGAAAAGGGTTTTATATATGACTTGAATAACTATTGTATTAAGGAATGTGTATTGATATGAATATGCAAGCTATGTATATATATATATATATATATATATACACACACACACACACATATATATATATATATATATATATATATATATATATATGCAAAAGAATTAATATTAGTAAAAGGTTTGTCATTTAGCTGATTGATGTTACCTTCAGAATCATGACTCCATAGTTTCATTGATAGAGCCAGCCATCCACTCGTCAGGGGTATCAGCAGTTGACTGCTTATACTATGCAATTTTTCTTTTTTATATGAACTTATCATTGGTGCAATGTTTTTCATTTATGTATGTGCATATTTACACATGTGTTATCATGTGCCCATCTTCATGGATTTGAGTATGTGAAGTGTGTCATGATCATTTGTATGAGTGTGGGTGAGAACATTTGTGAGTAAATGGGAATGTGGTGTATGTGTATGTCTGTAAATATGAATATGGTGTATGTGTAAATGTGAATGTGTTATTTGTGTGTAAATGTGAATGTGTTATTTGTGTGTAAATGTGAATGTGGTGTTTGTGTATGTCTGTAAATATGCATAACGTGTATGTGTAAATGTGGTGTATGTGTATGTCTAAATGTGAATGTGGTTGGTCTCGACAAGGACCACCAATCTGTTGTTGACTGGGACAAGAAATGGCTGGTTAACTTTAATACCTCAAAAACTAAACTGCTCTCTTTTACCCACCACAGAGAACCCCCTGCCTCTCATTAGAATGACTGATGCTCAACTCCATGAGAGAACCTCTCTATGACTGCTTGGTCTCACACTGTCCGCTGACCTGAGATGGAACAAATACATTGAATCAATAGCTTCATCTACCACATTGAGATGAATGTGTGATACAAATCAAAATATGGAAGATATTATATAAAAAATATATTAGAATAATATTGGATAACTGAATGACAAAATGAAAAATAACATTTCAATGTTAGATGCTTTGTTCCTTGAAAGGAATTCTTCAGACTAGGTTTTTATCTATAGAGTCTTATATATGTTAGGTGGGAAAGAAATACAGCAAACTCTAGTTACAGTTTCATATCAAGAAATACCAAAGATACAGAGACATGTTTGTTTTTAAGATCAAATTTGACTGGGAAGCAATAAGCTGAAAGAGAGTTCTACAAGTGAGAATTATGGTAGAAGAAATCATTAGCATAGAAATACAGAGAAATCAAGCCATTTCAACTGTCAGATGTAACTCGGTTTCTGAAACAGTCACAAAATAAATTGCTTAAACTTTACTTAATTCAATGATAATTGTTTTTTTTTCAAAAGGTAATAATCTGATAACTAACCCAATATTTTGACTTCAGCAAAGTTTATCCTTATCATATAGAGCTGCAGTTATCTTGTTTCTGTCATCCAGAAATTCAATTGATAATCTTCTAATAGACTCAGTTACTTTGGAAGCATCAAATAATCAATGTGCTACCATCAAAATGTATGTTTTCTGTATTTTTTAATCTGAAATGCTGTGTCTATCAATAGGGAATTTTCTTCAATGGAATCCTGTTGATCTTTTGCAGCTACCAACACTTTGGGAATTTTGTTGAATTTTCCAGACATTATTAGATAATTGACAAATTATAAAGTCTTTCTTTGATGCTGTGGTGAATGAAGTCAAGTAGCCAAGGCAACCACTTGCACTGTTCACCTTTGGTAATTGATTAGGAACCAATTTACCAATTCCATCTCTATTTTACCACATTCTTGAGACTGCAAAATGCCTTTGATTTTCGTTTGGTTTTTCTCTGCATGAACTTCATAAAGCCAGAATGATTGAAGCCAGAATGGATATGATGAATGCTTGGCTTTAAGGACTTGTTGTTTGCTACGATGACAATAAATTCATTGGTTGATTATATATTCTCTTTTTTAAGAAAATTAGGAAATGCAATTCACATTAGTAAAGTAAATCTGGGATATTTTTTAAAATTAAAAGATTCTCTAGGAATTAAAATATTGATATATTTTTGAATTTTTGCATGATTTATCATTGACCTATATTTTGTTTGTATATAAGTATATAAGGAATTAATAGATTTTATTTTATTTTTTTATTTAGACTATTTCTTTTCAATCCAAATATTATTTTAAAGAATACCCATATTTGAATAGATGCCACATTTTTTAAAAAGTATGAATTATGTCTGAACTTAACTGACTTTTCCACTAACCTGATGAATATTCATGAGCATTCCTTTTCAAAAAATTTTGAGAAACAAATAGCATTATTGCTCTTGTATATAAATACTTGTCACAAAATAAAATCCTTGCATTAGCCTTGATAAAGTCACTTAGAGGACAAAACACATCAGCTAAGATAAGTTTTCCTTTTGTCGTTATTCATATTGTCCTTTTACAGATATACCTGAAATTTTTACATACATGCACACACGTACGCACATTTATATAATGAAATGGATTATGTCCAACAATTATTTAATATATTTTCTGTTTATATGTTATTTTTATAGATGCAATTTAAGTAAATGCTCTGTTTTTTAATTAAACACTAGTAATTACATTTACCGGCCTGAATGTTCAAGAAATTTTGTAGAAAATATCTGTTCTCTGACAGGTATACAACATGTATTCCTATACAGAAACCATCATTTGATCTGATGTGCTATACCATTTAGCTACAGAGAAGTGCTTGGTTAGCAAAGTCCAAATTATTGTTTTTAAACACACAATCTTTGATGATTTTTCTTGATCGATCATATCTGCTCACAAAATGTATATTTATGCAAACAATGACAACATATAATGAAATGGATTAATTTTGACAACCATTTAATATATTTTCTGTTTATACATTATTTTTATAGATACAATTTATTTAAGTAAATGCTCTGATTTTTAATTAAACAGTATTAATTACTTTTCCTGGCCCTGAGTGTTCCAGAAATTTTTGTAGAAAATATGCATTCTCTGACAGGAATCGAACCTTCCTTTCCTATATGGAAACTGTCATGTGATCTGATATGCTATACCATTTAGCTACAGAGAAGCACATGGTTAGCAAAGTCCAAATTATTGTTTTTAATTGCACAATCTTCAGACTTTGCTAAACAGTTGCTCATGTATTCTGTCTTGAGTGTTCTTAGTATTTCTTGAGAGAACATCTCCGCTGCTTCAAATCTCTTCTACATCTGTGTGGAAATTGTACAACATTCAAGAGAAAAACAATGAAATTTTAAAAAATACTAATTAGTATTCCACTATAGCAAAAAAAAAAAAAAAGCAGTGCCAATTTTGTTAATATTTTCATTATCCTTACAATATTGCTCAGTGTTCTTTAGAAACAAAGCAAAGAGTACTGAACTGTTACATAATATCAGTCCTCCTATATGGCAGTGAATACTGGACAATCTCCTCACATATAAAGAAGAGACTTAAAATAACAGAAATGTGGTTCTTCAGGAGGATGCTGAGAATACCATGGACTGAACATGTGAGCAATGACAAAGTTTTAGAGAAAATAAAAAGAAAAAGGACACTTATACTTAACATCAGAAAGTGATAGTTGAAATTTCTAGAGCACATAATGAGGAAAAAGGGCTTGGAAAATTTGATATTCACAGGACATTTTAAAGGGGACAGAGGAAAACAAATAAGAACCATCAGTGATTTTTTTAATACAAGAAAGCCATTTACTAGAATAAGAGGTAATGTTATCTAAATCATTTGCTCAAAGTGCCTTATTTAAAATAAGTTCAATATTATCCCTTGATTAGAACTAGCAATTCAATTATTTTTTATCATATAAATTTGTTTACCCCAATGAATTTACTAACATTACAATGAATGTAAATTGTCCCAATTTTTATATCTTTTACTTCATGTTGTCAGCTAGTTATTGCTATCTAAAAGGGATTTCAATAAGTAACTTCCTTTTTATTTTAATAAATTCTCAATATCCTCAAAATGTTAGTTTTGATAATGGTTAGCTTTGGAGTTAGTCTGAGAGAGTGGGTTATCTTTTTAGTTATTCTGAGAGACAAGGTTATCTTTTGATTTAATCTGAGAGACAAGGTTATCTTTTGAGCTGTTTTGTAAGGCATGGTTATCTTTGGAGTTAGACTGATAGAGTGGGTTATTTTTTGATTTAATCTGAGAGACAAGGTTATCTTTTGAGCTATTTTGTAAGGCATGGTTATCTTTTGAGTTAGTCCGAGAAACAGATTTATTGTAGTGAATATATTAAGTTATTTTTGCCAGAAGTTTACCCTTGAATTAAATTTTGTGATTTTCAGAAAAGTTATTTTGGTTGAAAACATAATCCAAATATTTTGATTCATCCAAGTTGTATTTCTTCACTCTTCTCTGGAGAGAGAAATTCAATATGTCAGCTGATTCTCAAAGGGGACATGTTTCTCAAAACAAAAGTTGATGTTCCCATTTGGGAATGACATAAAAGAAAAATATCAAAATGAATTTGTATTTTTGTTGATTGATTTCTCTATATCTATCTATCCAGCTATCAATTTCAGTCCTCTCATTATATATCTCAGTTTTAATTTTTTTTATTTATTAATTTTCATATATGAATTCAGTTCATAAAAATCTTTCTCAAGCATTACACCAATTTAGCTTTGGACCATACTCAGCTAATCTTAGTAAATATAAAAAATACTTAGCAAATTTTGTTTTTTATTTTTTAATGTAAAACTTAAAGAAAATTTTAATTTTTAATTTTATCTTTACTCTTCTGTCTTTTTTTACCTCCTTTTCTTGATGAAGACATTGCTGAAAAATGCAAGTATGGCAATCTTGTAAGCAGCGAACCAAAACAAAATTGTGAATTAAAGAAAATATTTAGTTTTCTCTTTTCATTATCAGAATTGATGTTGAATTTAAAAGCTTTTCTCAGTTACCTCCTCCCAGCCAACACAACAGAATAATCAAATCTGAAAAGGTCAGTTTCTCTACAGAGACATCAACATAAATGAAGTACTGTCATATATTTGGGATGTGGAAGAGAAAAGAATTACATTTTTTGCAAGCAAGGTGATTGAAATGATGAGAAATTTGCTGACTACATTTTTAGATTGCATATTCTCATGGCAATATATAATGCTTGCTCTTGTTAGCTAAAAAGAAAATAAAAGAAGAAAAAAGTAAAATCATATAATAATTAATTGAGATGATTTGAATTGTGAGTACCAAGTGTTGAAGGATATATATATATATATATATATATATATATATATATATATATATATATATATAAATCCCAAGGAAGGCAATAATACCACTAAGACACAAGTGATTACTGAGTGTTAGAAAATATGAGAAAAAAATAATTATTAATGAGAACAATGAAAAAGCAGGAATTATGCAGATAGAAAAAAACAACTGACATTAAATTTAATATTTTGAAAATCAAATTTGACTGGAAAGCAAGAAACTGGAAGAGAGTTCCACAAGTGAGAAGTGCAAGAAAAGTGACAGCATAAAACCTATAGTTACATCTCGTCATTTCAACTGTAAAATGATGAGATCCTGCTGCTAATCTAGTGCTTAAATTCATAAAGTCTAGGTACCATAAAAGAAAGTTCATCAGAACAATTACCATGAAAATATTTATAGAAAAGGCACATATTTAGTGAGGAAGATGTTTAGTAATATTTTGTAATACTAAAATTTAATACTAAGATTGTGAGAGACTTACATTTTGAGAAGAGGTCTTTATTGGTTTGGTAGAGTGATGAGGTATGACTGTATGTCATCAAGTAAGCTTAAGGCATTTGTATGCTGTGCACTGTTGTATTTAATGTGATATATGGCTTGCTGCACAGCAACAAGTTCTCCAAAGGGGAAACAAGATACATGCTATTTTTAAGATATCTTGTGGCTAAAGGAGAAAAAGGACAGAGAAACTTTTGCACCCATTTATTCATATACTGTTCTGGCAACAGCTTCTATCAGTCATTAGCAGAAATTCTTTGACAGACAAGTGGGGTAATCCCACAGAATCTTAAATTCAAAATGTATTTCTTGTTTGTGGGAATAAAGTTGAAGTGCATAACTGATGGTAATAGTAATATTAATCATTTCTGTACAGGAAAGGTTTGACATTTACTTACTGAACAGTTAGCATAATTATCAGTTGAAATTTATAAACTTTTTCAGGAAAATAATCTCAAGTTCTGTAACTGTTATTGCTCTTTCTAGTATTGATGAGTTTCCTTCCTAGCCTTTTATTTAAGTGTGAAAAACCAATATTTTGATTATATCATTATTTTCCTTTTGAGTTACATGTGCTATCCATTTCAGTTGTTACTGCTGTTGGAAGTCTTCAAGCAATGTATTTTTTTTTATTTAGTACAGTTCTTTGTGATTTTCTAGCACCATTCTATAAGATCTAATGAAGTATTGTCATCTTCAAAACCTAGAGGAATCATTGACTTGAAGCATTGATCTGAGAAGACATTTGTATATAGCTGATACTTTAACCATTTTTGAATGAGTTGGGTGCCATGTATGATATCTATATGAGAGTCTAGACCTGACAAGACTATTTAAGAGCATGACATGAGTTTATAAGTTTATATAGAACCAAAGAAAAATCAATTCCTTAATGAACTTGTTTTATTTGACTGCAATGTTACATTTACAAAAAGAAAAAATTTACTTTCAGACTGTTGGGTTTTCTTTAGGTAAACAATTGTTGAAATGTCTGATTGTGGGAAAGATTCAATTGAAGAGTGTCAAATTAAGACATTCAGATTCAAGATAATTTGGAAGATATGTTCAGGCTAAGGTTGAAATATATTATTTCATAAATCTGTGTTTTAAACCTTTTTAAATTTCAGTGTATTCATTTTTTTAACTTTTTTGTTTGAATTTTTCTTTAGCACATCCTCATTTTAAACAAAAATAAAACATATTTAGCATCAGAAAGGGACAGTTAAAATTTCTAGGATGCATAATGAGAAAAAAGGGCTTGGAGAATTTGACACTCAAAGGACATATTGAAGGCAAGAGGAATAGGGGGAAAAAGCAAGTAATATACCTAACAAGCTTGTATAAATGGATGGCAAAATAGGAAGTAGGAGGGGTTGTGAAAAGACAAAACTTATTAAGAGCAACAAAGGATAGGAAGTTGTGGAGAGTCATGATCGTCCACATTCTGAAATAATAATATAAACTTAAAAGAATCTCATAGATAATTTTGGAAATTATGGTCAAGTTACTTTACTCAAAATATTCATACTAAAACATGATGTTCATCCTTCTGTCAAAGATGACTATGGGTTCAGTTGTGAGTGGTTCTACCACAGCAGTGAGACTCACATATAGGACACATCTTTGCAGATGCTGTGGATAGAGAAGTAACAGCTCAGGCCTTGTGCACAATGTCTTTCCTCTCAATCTTTGCATTTCTCTTCATTTCCCTTCTGTGCTCTGCTATAGAAGGTGGTTCCGGGATGTATTTTCTAAGATTATATTAATAATTGCATGTGGTTATAAATATCAAGGACTTTTGTATTTAGCAATTCTTTTCACAGAATATCTATCTTCAAAACTTGAATTGGAATTATGGCTTGAGGCTCTTTTTTTTCAATGCCCAGTATTATTTTTTCTCATAAAAGCAATCTTAAAAGATTAATTTCTTTTGTAATGAACTTGATAAAAAGCATGAATGTTCTAATTGTTCTTTGGAGAATAGAAAGAAGAGTTTGTATTTGTTTAACAGAATAATGTGACAAATGATACACTTGAAATAATTTGCAAAATTTAAAAAACATTTTCTTAAAAATTAGTTTTTATTTCTGCTTGTGTAATTTCATATGATAGAATTATACTCACTTTTTCTTATTGTTCTTTGTTATATATATGTCTGTGTGTGCATGCATGTATGTACATATATGTGTGTATATATGTATGTACGAATGTGTGTGTATGTGTGTGTAAGTGTGTACCTGTGCATGTGTACATGTATATGTGTGTGTACATATATGTGTGTATGTTTTTGTGCAATGGGTCACTATTTTATATATTTAATTCTGTGCATGTGCCTTATTTGTTTTTGATTTTGTAGATTGCACAGAATATTAGGGTCAGTTGGGCACTGTCTGCGAGAAAAAGAGCACCATGACACAATTCACTCTGCCAGAAATTTTGAAATGGCATGTTGTACTGCTTGGCATTTGCACCAGAAGTAATTACAAAAGTATGGCAGCTGGGAAAACTAACTTTGAGCATTCTGATAAGAAAAGAATTCCCAAATTTGTTGGTGAAGGCCTCAGGATGCCTACATTATTTGCCTTGATGAGGTAGTTCTTCCCTGGGTCAAGAGAGTGGTTGTTGAAAGACCATGTGTCTGGCAATAGGACTCTGCACCATACCACACAAGCAGGAGAACACAGTCATGGCTACCAGACAATTTCTGCAACCACATCACCCCTTACATATGGCCATCTAACTCTCCAGACTGCAATCCCTTTGATTATTGTGCACAATATAGTTGAGTGAGAGACCAACAAAACTCCTTGTAATACCAAAGAGGAACTGAAGGCAAGGATTATGGCAGCATTCACCAACTTAAACAAGGAGACCATCCAAAAGAGTTACAGGAGATTCCAAAGTCGTCTGGAAGCCATCGTTGGTGAAAGAAATTATTTTTTTAAACAAAAACAATAACATACACTTTTATGAAACTAAATGGGAGAACAAACTGGTGCACAATTATAATATAAAATCATTTTTAGCCAAATTTAAAAAATCAATTCAATTTGTAAAATTTTAAAAAAATTAATAAAATTGATAAACAAACCTGAAGAAGCACCAGAAATTGACCAGGAGTGAAAAAAAAATGATTATATATCAAGTCAGTGTTTATATATATATATATATTTTTATCCTCAAATATATTCATAAGTTTCAGTTAATGAAAAATACAATAGTCTCCACTTTATCTACAGGTGATATGTTCCAAGACCCCTAGTTGATGTCTGAAACCACAATTCATCTTCAACCTCATTTATATTGTTTTTCCTCTCTCTTTCACTGTGTGTGCATATATATTTGTGTATTTAGGCAGCAATCCTTCTTTCATGCACATTTCATTGAATACGACAGACAAGGTGCTTTTATTTAGTTTTTTTATACAATTTCTCATGCAATCTAATAATTTTTTTCTTTTTGGATGAAAGAAAAAATTATTAGATCGCATGAGAAAGAGAGAATCTCTAAGATTATCCTCAGGATAAATTGCAAAGACAAACTTATTATAACTGTCATAAAATCTACATTTTGTTGTGATGGTGAGATAATAATGTCCTTTACTGTGGTTTAATTATTCCTGTGTTGTTAAGTATTGTTAATTAAAAACTAATACATTTTTTATTTTCTTGTTTTTTTTTTCTTTTAACTTGTGATGTTTGGAATTCCATCATATACTGAAAAGGCATTTTCCCTCTTGATAATTTTAGTTGGTGAGAACATAATGTGTACTCAACAGCCATCCTTATTGTAACATCTTGGATCAGACAAGCAGGTATAAATACCAATATCATCAAAAGACCATTAGCAACAACAGCACTTACAAAACTGGCAGTTGTGGCTGGTCAGATGAACACCTGATTTTATTATATAAAATGTAATTCTCTGCTATTATGGTAATGAGCACTTTGTCTTGATGTATCATTTTAATAAGCTCCTTCAGGAGATAGTTTTGTGTTATATATATGATAGAATAAGGAACAAACATTTAAAAAATTAGCATGTTTCTCTTTTATTTAAGCTACATCAGAATTTTTTGAAATTAGTTATGTAAGAGAAAGTTCCATTAACTTGAATTCTGTAATTATTTGTTTTTATTGATCAAGTAGACTTCAGGTTTTTTTGTTTTGTGGTGTTAGTGTGTGTATAGATTCTTGTGGGCATTTTTGTCTTAGACATGGTAGTGTTCATGTCTTTAATTCCTGAAGATTGTAGTGTGATGATGATGTGCCTGTATGTTATATGTATTCTGGGGGCCAATATCCTTATTCAAGCATGTTTCATTAAATAATATAAACATATCTATCTATTTTTACAATAATCCTTTTTAGTTCTCTAATTAGATTCTTGATGTTAAGTTGAAATTCATCAATTTTGCCCATCTTGCATTAGGAAAACTTGTTTACAAAACATTGTAACCACAACTAATTTCAAAATAATTATAATTATAACAGAGTGTCTTTACAAAAAAGTTTGTTTACAAAAATCACTACCACAATGATTACAATTACATTAAGTTTGTCCACAATTCACCCCTGAGGATGATCTAGGAAGAGATCGAAAGTACTTGGACTAACAAGAACTAGAGTGCCTTCCTTGATGAATTTCAACTTAACATCAAGAAGCTAATTAGAGAACTAGAAAGGATTATTGTAAAAAATAAATAAACATAATATGTCTATATTATTTAATGAAACATGCTTGAAATATATATATATATATATAATATATATATATATATATATATATATATATATATACAATATTTTTTATGATAAAATTTGGACAATCCGGAAATGTTATTACTGTTTAAATAATTTTTTATTTGTTAAAACATTCTAAATAACAACGTTAAAACATAAAATAATAAATAAATTGGACCTTGTCCATTTCTTTAATATATATATATATTATATATATACACAATTAAAAATTGACATTGAGTCCGACAATTTATTTTATTTTATGTTTAACATTCTAATGTTAAACATAAAAAATGTCTTTAATAAAATGTCGGACAAGTCCAATTCATGTATGACGTCATTTGTTTACATTTGATACGCCATGAGCAGTTATGAATGTACAAGATTCATGGAAGATTGAAGTTTATAAGCAGTAAATTCGACCTAAAGCTCCTTTTGTGGCCAGTCGGTAAGGCACGTCAGCGTAAATGACGGTTCCGTATAGGATGCAGGTTCGAATCCTGTCAAAGGACGAATATTTTCTATGAAAATTTCTCGGACATTCAGGCTGGTAAATGTTATTTAATACTGTTTATTATAAACAGAGCATTTACTGAAATACTTGTATCTATAAAAAGAATGTTAAACATAAAAATGTCTTTAATATATATATATATATATATATATATATATATATATATATGATCAGATAAAGATCAAGTAAGAAACAGATCTCAATCTAACATGTTTCACTTTATTAAAGTTTTGTCAGAGATCAAGATAGAAATGATAAAAAGCAAAGAGACGACAGATTAATGGTATGTTGTTTTTGGCTGTTTCTTATTGGTTAGATAAGTGTCACGTGTAATGAAGTAAGAGATAATATTCAAATATGTGTGAGAAACATTCTGGAGGCTAAAGTGTGTAAAAGTCAGTGAGGCGCAGCAGAAAGTTTTGAAAAAAAATTGTTTTGGTTTGATTTTTCATTAAAGCATATCTTCTACGTATTTTGTATATTGTATATATCTTCATTGATTTTTATGTATTAGAAAGAGATAAGTTAGATTCATGAATAATGAATCTGTAGGAAAATGGTAAAGTAATGTAGTTTTTTAAATGTGTGTTGATAGTATTATTGCTATAAATATGTTTTCATAATATTTACTCATTAAAAGGTTATGTTCTTTTTTAATAAGGCTGGCATTGGTGAAATTAAAATTATGTTGAAGTGTAAAATGGGAGAATTTGAATGTTTATCTAATTGCAAGTCTCTTTTGTGTTCCTGGAGGTGGGTTTTTAGATTGTGCGATGTCTCCTCAATGTACATGTTATTGCACTGTAGATATTTGATTTGATAAACTCTAGCATTTGAATTGTTTTTTGTTTTATTTTTCATCCTGATTATATCCCAGATAGTATTGGAGGTGGTAGTAACAATCCTTGTTTAGTGGAAGTGTTGGAGGGAGGATTATGAATTTTGTATAATTTTTGTTGGATGTATTTGTTTTTTGGTATTATGGATTTTGTGAGCTCATTTTTTGCATTTAAGAGGAAATGGTATGAGTAGTGTAGAAGTTTGAATGTGTTCTTAATATAATCCTCTTCTTCAATAGTGTATTCAGGGTTGCATATCCTAATTAGTAATGAATAGTAGATTTGTTTGTTTTTACTATCTTTCATCATCTAATAAAAGGCCCAATGGCCACTCAAGGTAGAAGGTTACTAAATGTGGCTGTTGCTGAGTAATCAAACCTGTAGAACTTCTCTTTGGGTTGAAAACATCATGCCTGAGCAGACAGTCTGAATACTGAGAAAAGCTCACTGTTCAAAAGTTTAAGAACTCATTGGTAGAGGACCGGGTAACAAAGGTTGCTTCAGATTCATTTTTTTTCCTTGTTAAATTGAGAGCATTTACCTTAAAGGGAAATACTTTACATACAAATTGTTTGTTTCACAATTTTTGCACTTTCGTATCATTATTAAGTAAAACGTACAAAAAGTATTTTATTTTTTTTGACAAATGGTTGTGGGTCACTGGAACTAGAAACATTGTAAATAAATGTTATATTTTTTTGCTATAATTTAATGTTTCATTCCGTTTTTGATTTCTCATTCTTGATGTTGTTTTTTCTTTTTTCTTTTTAGGTAAGTACAGACATTGTTGAACATATGTGAGTAAAAATATATCTTTCATTTTATTTATTTAAAAGACTAAAAACAGCCCTTTGGGTGAGCTCCTGCAAAGGAATTTTGGACCTTTGGCCTTTTACCTTCAGTGTCCTATGTATGTAAATGTTATAAGATTTTAGAAACAATAAAATTATTTTATCTTTATTCAACACCTTAATTTGGTATAATCTTTCTTCGTATATGCAACCAATTTCTGTAGTTTGTTTCCATTGATTTTACATGCAATTTTTATTTTCTTTTAAAATCACCATTCTTTTGATCCCTTCACATAAAGTCACTCTTAAAAGACATTAGGAAACCCGAACTATGTAATATTTCAAATATGTCACTGTACATGTACTAAAAAAAGAAAAAAAAAAACATATGAGAAACATACCATACTCTGCTTAAATTAAACCTTTAATAAAGAATTGTTTTTTAAACATTTCACAGTTTGATATTTAAATTTAACTTTAAATGATTTCTTATTTAATTACTACCTGTTATTTCAGGTTGTTTATGATTTGCCCGATCGAAAAACAGACAGACAGATGCACATGTACATTGCACTTTATTTATATAGATTTACTTTTTCTTTTTTCTTTTCTTTTTTTTTTTTGTAAACTGGTTTCCTTAGAAAAAGATCTTCTCACTGAAATACCAAAAAATTAAAATTGTCTCCACAAAATGTTTTAATTTGCTTTGGATTTGGATGAATGAAACACAGTTTAAATATTTTATTTTAAAAATTTGAAACTCCTTTTGTAGCATATTGAATGGTAAATTGAATATTAGCTGTTTCCCTACAATAAACATTTGGCATTAACTGACCTAGCTGCCAGTACTGGTTTTTGATTAAAATTTATAAAATCTTTCTCTTAAAACAATCTTTCAGGAAAACAGGTTCCTCAAGTCAAGTAGCTGTGTTCAATATTTCCAGTATTGATGAGGGTTTTTTCCTAACCTTTATTTGAAGTTGTGTGGAATGTTAACATCATTATTTTCTCTTCAAGTTACATGAGCTATCCATTTTATTTTTTGCTCCTGTTGGTAGTCCTCAAGTGATGTGGTTTCTGTTATTTAGTACAGTTCTTTGCAATTCTGTAGCACCAGATCATAATGTTTCAAGAAGTTTAGTCTTTGGCAAGACCTTCAGATTTCACTCTCTCAAAACCTTTTTTAAACATTGATCTGAGGAAACGTTTGTATACAGCTGACAGTTTAGATATTTCTGAATGCTTTTGGCACCATGCATGACATCCACATGAAAGTCTTGTTCTGACAAGGCTATTTAAGAACATGAAAGTTTTCAGGTTAATGTTTTGGTTTTGCAGCAATGTGCAGTGTTGGGTGAAACTACTTTAAGCTCAGCCTGTTCTATGTTTAATTTCCTTTTCTGCTATATTTGTTATAACTGCTCTATTTATTACAATTTTTTTTTTTAAATCCCAAATTTATTAGAAGTGGATGTTTAACTATTAACTTGAGTTGGTTCTGGAGCCAAGAAAAGAATTAGATCCCTGATTTAAAAAAAAAAAAAGATTTGAGTGTGCATATGAGTATTTTGGTACAGTTTACATCTTTTTCATCTATGTTATGTCCCTTCAGTATGTGGGGGATCATGGCTCTCCACAAATTCCTGTTTTTTGTAGATGCTAAACAGAAAAATAATGAATTACCTCAGTCTTTGTAAAGAGTGAAATAGTATTAATAAAGTGAAAAAAATGTTTGGATTAAACTTTGCACAAAAATCCCCCCTGCGACATATTCCCTGATGGTTGGGTTCTTCTTTTATGTGCTATGTACCTTCAGGATCATGGCTCTCCACAATTTCATATCATAACATATATTAAATATTGTCTTTTTGCTATCTCTACTAAATTTTGTTCTGCCATCCATTTGCATAAGCTCATTAGGTATTTTATACACTGTTTTCCTCTGCCCCTCTTGCCTTATGTCTTGTGAGTGTCAAATTTTCTTTGCTTTCTTTTCTCATTATGTGCCCTAAAAATTTCAATTTTCTGATGTTAAGTATAAGTTTCCTTTTTGTTTCCATTTTCTCTAACATTTCCTCATTGCTCACATATTTAGTATCTCTCTGTAGAAACCACATTTCTATTGCCTCAAGTTTCTTATTCATTTGTGTGGAAATTGTCCAGAATTCATTGTCATATAGTAGGACTGATTTTACATAACAGTTCAGCACTCTTTTCTTTGTTTCTAATGAAAATTTCCTGTTTCTTAATTCTTTGCTTAGCTTTTGTTTTAAGAAACAGCTTGGGTTACCAGTACTAAAATATGAACTTGGGTGGATTACCTGACCTTGCCCACCAGGTTGTCTGCTAAGTGGCATTATATTTAGGATTATAAAAGGAAGAGGTATAAACAATTTCTTGCTTTTTGCTCCAAGATCTTGTAGTAACAACAGGACTCTTCCCTTTGGAGGAGACGTTAACCAAGCAGGCTGATTACTTGGTCTACTCACACATCCACACATGTACTACCCTAATCTCAGAAATATATTGCTTCCTTATTTTGAGGTATCTGTAAATATAATTACCTCTTTCTCTTTTTTGGTGAGCAATGTTGTTATTTATATAAATATGTATAAAATCCTCCACTGTTAAATTAATTTATTATGGAAGTTCTCTACTTCTCCTTCACTATTCTTAAACAGTTGCATCCATTACAAAGTAGCACAGTCCACTACAACCATAAACAACTCCATCTTTCTCGCAAGATCTCTGATTACTCCAGAATGAAAGTTATGACTTACTGGAGTGATGGCATTTGGAGAGCTAGTTAAGTGAGGTCTTTGGAGATGGAAGGTCACTTTTCATTGAAGTGTGTGAACTCAGGTCAAGATGCCATCCAAACTGCTGAATGTCTCTTTGATGGACTTTTATGTCCTTTTTTAGGCTCAAATTGACTCTAGTTTTTATGGTTTCTTTAGGCGGGAATGAATGATATTGGGTGGAAATTCTGGATTGTATTGCCTATTTTTTTTTTTTGAGTGTGTGAGTAAATGGAAGATATGTGTGGAGCCTTGTGCAACTGATGGATTTTTAGTTCAGTTTTGGGCATTTGGAGCATTCACATTTGGCCAGTGGTGGAAATTAGTGTAGCGTGAATCAGAAGAAGATCTGATTTTAGGAAGAATGTAAGTAGTTTTTTTTCTTAACTATTCCTTACCAAATCATAGGTGCATAGTAGATGGTAGAAAATATAGTAGATTGTGTAGTATGTGTTTCACCTAAGATCATATCAGAATAGACTTTGCACTCAATCTTCTTCAGAGAAACCAGGTGTAGGGTTGTCTTGGGAGATAGCCTCCACATCCCTGGTACAAATCCATGTGATTGGTCCAGCTGTACCTGATATTGGTAATCATGGAGAAAACTGTATGACAGGTAAATATTTAAACACTAACCTAAGAAGCAGCAAGAATGTAGGGTTCATGTTCAGATGAGAGCCCCAGGGCTACACACACATACACACATTGACTGACAGCAACTGGTAAAATATTGGAGTGAAATAAAATTTAATGTTATCCATGAGAGGTGCATTCTCATATTTTCTTTAGTCTGATGGAGACAATAGTATTAAAATTATTTTTAATAAAGCTGATGTTTTGCTTGCAAAAATATGATGAGAATAATATATTAATTTTTTTATCACTAATGAATAAAGAAAACACAATTAAAAACAAAAGGCAAAACTTATAAATTTGGAGGAGTATCAGAAAGCCAAAAATCAAGGAGGAAATGATGAAATCAGGCATAACTGATCCTATGTGAAAAGAAGAAAGGTGTTACCAAGCTCTGTAGAATGAAGTTAAGGTATTTCTAAAAAATAATGTTTTTGAGGCAAGCAGTCTTGATAATGATAGAGATTTATATCAAAAGACAGAGAATTTGTAGGAAATAGTGAAATGTAACCGTAACTTCTATTCTAATATTTTCTTTTCTCATACTTCTCCCCTGTGGACTTCACTTCTGGTTTCTTGATTCCTTGCCACCTACAATATTCAAAAATTTAAATGTAACATCAATCACTACTTTCTTTTGTTGTATCCTGTTGGAACTTCAATTCTTTAACTCAAACAGAAGTGCTCACTTCAACATCCATGGCTCATATGACAAAAAAACTTCAATTTCATCCAGTTCCATGCACACACTTCCAGAATATTGTCCCAAATATTGTCATAAGACATCTTTTCTGGCCAATCAGTAAAAGCTCATATTGTTTTTCACAACAGCCATTTCTGAGTCTCTGACTCACTATAAAGCCAGTGCTGATTTCACCAAAAAGGCAGATCTGACCAGGCTGACATTCACGATGGATCCCCATGAGAGGTGAGGTTAGCCAGGCTATCAGCAGTGACACTAAAGTGCTTCCATCAACAGCAATGCTTTCAGTGACTGACAAAACTGATGGCAGCAGCAGAGACTAACTCTCAACTACTCCAATGTGATAATTCATGGAATATTTCTCCCACAAGTCTATCTTACTCAACTAAGTATATTGATTTTCACTACATGTCTATTTCGACTTCTACCTTGCATTATACCCTGAATGAACACTCAATCTCCCATTACTTATATATGATACCCCACAACCAGCAAATGCTTGCACCTTGTAAATCTCGTGGAAATAAAAACTCTTTTATTTATTTCAATTTCTTATTTTGTCACTTTCACTTTTTCTTGTTAAGGGTAAGGTCATAGTTACACTGTTTTCTTGATCCTGTTTTCTTTTCTTTTCACTAACATCTTTACATTTTCTTTCATTCTCAGTAACCCCCTTGTGTCTTAGTGGCATTATTGCCTTGATTGGGATGAAATGATTAAAAGGTAATGTACATGCCAAGCTCAAATAAACACCTCAGTAGTCCTTGTTAACTTACTTAGACAATAAACATTAAAGAACCTTAGCACTTGTCCACACTGAAGAGTTCCTTTTCTAGAAAATAGTTCAAGAGAGATAACTGATAATCCACTTTGCAGCTCCCTTCATTTAGTACATTTTTTTTTCTTTTTCAAAGTACCAACTACTAACAATTTAAGTGTAGAATCACCTCTTTTTGTCAAGGAATCTGCTAATTGTAATTTCCCATCCATGCAAAACACCATTTTTTCCCTCTCTGACACCATTTCTCCTAATCTTGCCATGCCTACTCTTAATCTTCTATCACTAATAGTGTTTGTAGTTCTTAAAGCACTAATCGGTGATCCATTGTCTGTATAGCATTGTACTAGTGGCAATATAGCCATACCAAAAGTTTCTTGCAACAAAGAAGAGACAAAGAATCCTGCATCTGCTGCCTCACTTAATGCCAAACTTTCAGATACTAATGGACTCTGTCCAACTTTTTAGATTGCCAGTTAATTGGTGCTACTTTCTTGTTCTCACCTTGAATAAAAGCAACAATACCCCACCCTGAAAAGATCCATCTTCCAGGCTAGCATATGTATTATCTGAATATGCTAAAACTCTCATTTTCATTTTTTTTTTTTTTAGGATAACCCAAATAGGAAAATTTTAGTACAATTTTCTTAGCTTTCAATTTAGTGCTTTGTTTGCCTCTTGTAGCATTTTCACAGTTGGAAGCTTTCCTGTATTGCTTATAACACACATTTCATAGCTTATATCTGGTCTTGTTTATGAAGCAACCCACATCATTTGTCCACTTAAGCGTTTTAAATCAGTTTTCTCTTCTGCAGTCAACTGTCTTTCTTGTGGTGTGACTTTTAGCTATGCTGATTCTTGGATTGAAGAATTGGAGAGCCAAGTTTGAACTCCAGCTGAATCCATTACATTCACTTACATGCTAATATCATTGGGAAAGGTATTAATCCCACCACTTCTCATACCTTGGGAAAGGTATTAATCCTCTTCTTCTCCCTCCAGCTATGGGTAAATAGCAGGATAGACCAGGTTTTATAGCCTTTGATGGCAACTGGCCTACCGCAGAAAGAAATGACAACCTACTGCGGGAAAAAATCTGCCTCGTCAGTCATGTATCGAAATTTACATGATCACCTAAGCATGTATTATGCATGGCACATAACTGACTCACTGATTGGTGTTATTGTGGAAATATACAGTTCTTGTTTTATTTGCACTCCTTCTGTATTTTGCACAACTTTAAATCCTAGATATTTAAATAATCCATTTTCATGCATGCTGACCTTAAATATTTTGTTTAGTTTTTCTATGATCTGTTCCTGAAAAAAGATCATTACCACAAAAGGCAAAATTATTCACATGATTAAGTAAAATTCCTACCCCCGGCAAGCTGTAAGAGTATGTCTTTAACTCTTTTGTACCAAGATCTGGGTGCATCATTCAATCCATAGGTGTATCTTTTAAGATGCCAGACTTCAGTTTTTGGACAGACATCATGAGGTGAGTGTAGAAATACTTTTTTTAAAAAAAGGATCCCTTGTAAAAAATGCTGCTGTTATATCAATAGATTGCAAACTCCAGGGATAAGGAATGGGTGAATATTCATGTGGAAGGGAATGAAGAACCAAGATGTATTAATTGGGATCATACTGATGACTGGAAGGAACCATCTTATCCAGAAATGCTCTACTGCTAACCAAAGATCAAGAAATATCCCATAATGTTGTGGATGCTAAGGAGAGAGAACTGAACAATTTGATTGATAATAGTGTATTTGAAGTTGTTCCTTTTGAAAAAAGACTACACTCTCTTCTTGCTGGATAATAACTGAAAAATAGGCTGCTGTCATCAATACCAAGTGTAGACATTCTACTGCAGATTGTTAGTGTTCTCTTCAAAGCCATGGGCCACTAATCTTGCTTTAGTTTTCTTTTTACCATCTTTATATTTTTCAGATATTATCCAGCAAGAAGATAGTGTTTTACCATTCCTTATATTTTCCAGTTTGTTTAGGCTGCATGCTTAATAATTTAGCTTTCCTCCATACTTTTTCATTCTTCATCTTGTATGGAATAAAAGAATTTCTTTTTGGTTTTATGCTATTACTTACATCCAAAGGTGCATTTTTGCATCTACCATTAGACATATCTTCCTTCTGAGAGTCAGTTTCATCTGGCATAGAATATTCATGAATACCATCCTCCTCATCTACATTAATAATATTCATAGGTAGTTCTTTATCTCTAGTCTTATATTCTGATCTCTTTATGGCCTGGTGCATATTTGTTTTAAGCATTTCACCCCAAACAAGGCAGGAGTACCACGAGTACACAAGTGGTTAGAACAATCTTTTACTTTCATTAATTGACATGTATGAACATGACAGTAAGCTCCTCCAAGGTGTAACAATATAGTTTGTCCTTCTTTTCCAAGCACAACTGCAGGATCTTTCTGACCTTTAAAAATTTTTCCTGCAATAATAAACTTTATCACCATTATCATACACCATATCTGAATAAGTGTACACCTTATGTCTGATTGCTCTCCTGATCTTTTCACTTGATCTTGCTGTAATATTGTTTTGTCTGGCATTGTGCAAAGCTTCCAAGTTCTGACATATATCACTAGATGAACACTCCATAGCTGGAAGTTCATCCTCTAATATTGACAGAAGGTTAACTCCAAATACTAATTAGTTTGGACTAAAACTGCCATTAGTTTGTAATGTGTTCTTGGCACTTACTGTCCATGCAAGTGAAATTTTTGTTCACATTTCACATCTGTAATAGTCTTGTAAAATGCTTCTGTCAATATCTGATTATGTCATTCCACAATCTTGTTGCTAAATGTTGATTCACCTGCTATCATTGCAGTTTCTATATTTAGTTTCTCATTCATTTTCTTGTATCTTTCATTTGAAAATTCCCCTCCATTATCACTTAAGAATTTTCTAGGTGTACCAAAATAAGCTATCCACATTTGGTAGATGTTTTGCACAATTTCATCTTGTTGTTTAGAAAACACTGAACAGGCTGCAGAATATTTTGTGATAGACTCAATCATATGCAAAATCCAAGCTTTATTATGTATATGTTCCTTTAAATCCATACACACAACTTGGTTAAATTTATCAGCCATGGACAAAGCTACAAGCGGATGTAATGGTATACGTTTATATCTCATGCATTCTTCACATGAATCACAACATTTTTTTAGTTATCTTAAGAAATTCAGCATCATTAAGATCCTTTGTTCCCTTCACAAGTTTACACAACTTTTAAGGCATGTCAAAATTGTCTGTGTAGTTTCATTGCTTTTTCTTATTTTCTCTTTCAGTGTTAAGGTTTTTACAGAAGGGGTGTGCAACACCACTGACACTTTCAATTTGCCCCACTTGTCAAATAACAAATTTGTAAGTGGAATACATTAAGGAACTGATGAGATGCTTTCTTCATAGGTGCCTAGTTACAGTATCCTCAGCTCCATCTCCATATTTGAATGTTGTCTCAGTCGAAAAATATTCACCTATTTGTCTTGATCTGACAAAGCATCAATAACATCCAACCATGTTTTACCAGTGACAGTTTTTGTACATGCACTGTCCAATATGCCCATTCCAAAAGACTCATTAACTAACCTGAATGCATGTAGTTCTGTGCTATATAGGGTTATGTGAATCGCTTGCATATTTCTTGTATTTTTTCAATGATGTTTACAATCTCTTCAGAAGTGTTTTGTAGAGTTACAATTGAAGCATCTCATAATTTTTCCATCTTTGCCAATTGAATTGGAACCTATATTATCTCCATAAGTTCTGCTGAGAGATTTTTGACCACTTCTATAATTTACTTGTGCACACCAACCTCACGTTTGAAATATTTTTCTTGTTCTCAGTTACAAAAACTGGTTCAGATTTGATACATGGTGCTTTTATCTGGCCATCATTTGTGGCAGATTCCCCAGAAATCTTTTTTATTGTGCATTTCATATTTTCATAAGTCATAGACCCACACATAGCATGAGCCAGTCTATTATTTTCGTCAGGCACATTTATAGTCAATAGAAAAAAAGTGTTATGATGTTGATTTGGGGTTAGTAGAGACAAACGCCAAATAACACGTAACAATAAAAAGGGTTTTAATAGGTTGGTAAAAAGGTACAGAAATAGCCTGAGTAGTCAATAACTAGCTCAGCTAAGAACTTCTCTGTCTATCTGTCTTTCATTATTTAAAGTTTTTATTCACAGATGCAGACAAGTTCATCTTCAAGAGGGGTGGTAGGTTTCCAACACAACACCTCTCCCTTGAGATTAATTCCGGAGGAATTAATATCTTTTCTTTTTGGGATCTGGACTTAAATGTTCCACCCTAGTTCTTTTTCTTTTGCTTGTCCTTTGGACAACTGTTTCAGGCAATGGTGGAGTTGGTATATCAAATAAATCATATAATACCTCCATTGGTTCTTCATTTTCTTTACTTATTTCTTCGATGATTCTTTTCCTTAATTGGTTCAAATGTCTTTTGTGCGTCCATTTTTTACTTCTTATCATGTACAACATTTTACCAATTCTTTGCATTACCCTCCATCTTGCCAAAATTCCTTCCCATTTTGTAATAAAAAAAAAAAAAAACTTTATCTCGGCCTGAGATATTTCATGTTTTCTTGATGCGTTTTGTTCTGGTAACTCTTTTTTCTTTCCGGCAGCAGCCTATTGAACACCGATCTAATTTTTCTAGCAAACATCAGTTCAGCTGGAGACATCCCTGATATTGTGTTTGGATTTGGTGTCATTCTGTATATACTTAAAAACTGCTGTATATTACCATCATCTGTATTAGTACCATTTGTTTTTTTAAGGGCTCTCTTGAATGTATCAACAAACCGTTCAGCCTGTCCATTTGACCTAGGATGGTACAGTGAAGTCGTGATGTGGTCAATTCCCAGAGTCTTACAAAACGTCTTAAATTCACTTCCTGTGAATTGAGTTCCATTGTCGGTGACAATTTTTTCTGGTACTCCAAAACATGCAAACAGTTCTGTAAGAAAATCTTTTGTTACAGAAGCAGTTGGTCTTTTGCACTTAAAAACCTCAGGCCACTTGGAATAGCTATCCACAACTATCAAGTAAAAATTACCATTCATGGGTCCAGCATAATCTATGTGGAGTCTGGTCCATGGAACATCTGTTTTTGGCCATGGTGTGTATTTTACTGGCGGTGCTTTCGCTGCCATTTGACACCCTCTACAAGTTTTAACTACCTGTTCAATGTCTTTGTCCATATTTGGCCAATAAACGTAACTCCTCATCAGGGCTTTCATACGTCCAATACCAGGATGCCCCTGATGAAATTCCTTCAAAATCCGCTTTTTGTAGTACAACCGGTATCCACGACCCTTCCAGCATATAACAGCACTTCATCACATATTGAATATGCTGGTGAAGAAGTTTTATACTTTTCTGAAGTTACAACTTCTTTCATTTTTTTAATAAAAATGTCATTTTCTGATTTTAAT
The DNA here is from genome assembly GCA_903632075.3 of Acanthosepion pharaonis. NCBI lineage: Eukaryota > Metazoa > Mollusca > Cephalopoda > Sepiida > Sepiidae > Acanthosepion > Acanthosepion pharaonis. The sequence goes on from CAHIKZ030001403.1 coordinate 267,416, forward strand.
TTTATTTCATCTAATGTCACCGGTAATTCTTTTACTGTGTTATGCATTACTTCCACTAATTCATTTTCTGCTTGTAACAACGCTATCACCGTATCTTCTAGCAGTTCTGAAGACGTTGGGATCAGCCTAGATAAACCATCAGCATGGCTTAAATTTTTCGATGTTAAAATTCCATTTTGAAATTGTAATTCAACAAAATGGATCCCCATCATTGCAAACGGTTTGCCGTATGAGTAGGTATACCCTTCTTCGAACCATAGATTGAAAGCAGCGGGCGATGGTCGGTCTGCAATATAAACCTTCTTCCATGTATGTAATTATGGAATTTTTTACAAGCATAGATGATAGCTAAGCTTTCTTTCTCAATTTGAGAGTACTTCTTTTCTGCAGGTAATAATGTCCTTGATGCATGTGCCACTGGCTTCATATTGCCGTCTCTGAATTTATGCAGAATTACCGCACCTATTCCGTATTCACTTGCCTCCGATGCCACTATAATTTTCTGTTTAGTGTCATAATGTGTTAGTGATAATTCCGACGTCAAAATATTCTTTATTTTGTCAAATGCCTTCTGACACACTTCTGACCATTCCCACTTTGCTCCCTTTTTAAGCAATTTATTTAATGGAGCTCTATGGCTGCACAAATTAGGAATATATATCCCATAATAGTTAGCAAGTCCTAAGAACGCTTGTAGCATTACTACATTTTTGGGAGTTGGCATGCTTTTTGATCGCTTCTGTCCTCGCGGATCTGGTCTTCTTCCATCAGAGTCTATTATCTGCCCCAAAAACTTAATTTCACTCATAAAAAATTCACATTTTTCAGCTCCAAGTTTGAATCCATATTCTTCAATTTTTTCAAAAACCTGATTAATATGTTCCAAATGTTCATTTCGATCCTTACTTTTTATCAAAATATCATCAAGATATGCAATGGCAATGTCCAACCCTGCCAGCACAGTGTCCATAATTTGCTGAAAAATACTAGGGGATACTTTTAAACCAAAAAGCAGACGGTTTAATTTGTATAAACCCTTGTGTGTATTGATAGTCAACAATTTAGAACATTCTTCGTCCACTTTCACTTGGAGATAGGCATCCGATAAATCCAATTTAGAGAATATTTTTCCTCCATTTAAACTTGCAAAAATGTCTTCTGGTGAAAGCAAAGTATATGTGTGGTCTTTTAAGCAATCATTTAGACCCATAGAGAAATCGGCACACATCCGAATTTTATTATTCTTTTTCTTAACATATACAACAGGGCAGGCCCACTCTGAAAATTCAATGCGTGAAATAACTCCTAAATTTTCAAGCTGTTCCAATTCTTTGTTAATCTGTTCCAAAACACCAAATGGCACATTTCTTTTTCGCTTGAAAATAGGTTTTACATTTTCCTTCCTTCAAATTTTGCCTTCGTCTTTTTGCAACATCCAAGACCTTCTGAAAATACTTGTGGAAATTTTATTTTCAGATCTTTCACCAAATTTTCTGTAACCCGATTTTTACATGGAGAAGAAACATTAATTCTATTGCAAAAAGAATTTATAGGAGTTCCCATAAATTAAAAAAGTATAATCCAATCTGTTCCAAACAAATTTGAAGCATTTTTAGCACATACACTTTAGACTTTAGTGTCTTACCAACAAATGAAATATTACAAGAAAATTCACCTTGAAAATGTAATTTTCTTCCAGACATCCTGCGAGCCACTTTTTCAGTCTTTTTAAGCAAAGGTCTGCCTATTTTAATCCATGTTGCTGTATTAATAATGGAAATATCACTTCCAGTATCTAGCTGTAGTTTAACATTTTTTCCATTAATTTTTACCTGTACGAATTTTCTTTTCTGCCCCTCCTCAATCTCCTGACATGACAACACAATATTCACATTATCTTTTTTCGACTTAAATTTTTTTCTTTTGCTTTTACAATGAGTACTTATATGGCCTTTATTGCCACACGAATAGCAATAACACGTAACAATAAAAAGGGTTTTAATAGGTTGGTAAAAAGGTACAGAAATTGCCTGAGTAGCCAATAACTAGCTCAGCTAAGAACTTCTCTGTCTATATGTCTTTCATTATTTAAAGTCTTTGTTCACAAACGCAGACAAGTTCATCTTCAAGAGGGGTGGTAGGTTTCCGACACAACAAAAGGCATGTACACCATCTGGTAATTCAACTCTAAAATTACCCAGTTTGTGATATAGGTAGTCAAAATGAATCAAAAAGTCTGTTATGCTTACATTGGAAGGGAGCCTGTAATTGTAAAATTCCTTAAAGGATAAATAAGCCTGGGTATTTTCATCTTTTAAAAACAATGTGTCCAATTTGTCTATTAATTTCTTGACTCCATTTTCCTGATCAATATCTTTTGCTTGTCCAGTCAAACTGAGAAAAATTGTCAGACCTTGTTTACATTTATTTAAGTCCATGTATATCTGCCATATTGTTAAATCGTCTTTCCATTCAACATATTTCTCTTCAGTTGTCAATCGTGTTGACAATTTTAAAGCCCGTTGAGTTGTCATCTTGAGACATAGTATAAGTGGCAATGTGTACAACACAAATAATATAAAATATCCCACAAAATTTCTGGCTCTCAGACTGCTAACATTTGTTAACTTGCTTAGATGATAAAAATTAAATAACTTAAGTACTTGTCCTCACTAAAGAGTTCTTTTTATAGAAATAGTTCAAGGGAGATAAATGATAATCTACAGTCCTAAGATAAAAATGAGTATCATATATAAAAACATTTCAGTATTTTTAACATAGAAATGAACACCAGATGTAAAAACATCTTAATAGTCCTAAGATAGAAATGAGCACCAGATGTAAGCCTAAACCTTAAAAAAGAGAATAAATCCAAAGACAAAACAATTCCACCACCTAATTACACTTGAGACAGTGCAAAGTCATTTACTATTTCATTTGAAAAGACAGACAAGTAACATTTTGCTTAATGTTCCAAGTTTTCACTGTCACCAAAATGTCCGACAAGACACATAGCCTAGAAGATAACAGTGTTGGTTAATTGGCAGTTGTGAATTCAATCTCAGTTCATTCAAAGAAATCATACATTCTGGGTCAGTATAAAAGACAACTGATATCACAAGGATTAATCTATCTTTTTTTAATCATTTCACCCCAAGCAAGATGCAAGGAGTAACTGGTTGTGAGTGAATATGAGAAAAAAAAAAACTTTATTAAGGAGAGAGAACAATAAAAGAACATGAATTAAGGAGACAGAAGATAACAATTGATACTGCATTTAAACTTTTGAAAATCAAAGTTGACTGGGAAGGAAAATTTTGGAAGAGAGTCCTACAAATGAAAGGTAAAAGAGAAAAAAATGTTAACATAGAACTTACGCTTACCTCTAGCTATTTCAACAATAAAATTGAACTTGACCACTCTAGTAGTACATTTAACCCTTAGCACTCTTCATTATAATTATTACTTTTCTTTTTCAAGGCCTCTCAATTGCAGTATCATTATTGTTAATTTCACTCAAAGTTGTTGACTGTTGCCATAGCAGGATATGACAAAACAACTATGAAATTCAAACACACTATTGTTTAGAGATCAGAGTGGTCTTCAGTGGCAGGATAAAATTTTTGTACAGCAAATGAAGTTATGTACAGAGTGATAATGGTTAAATTCATAAAATCTTGTTACCATAGAAGAAAGTTCATTAGAACAATTACCATGAAAATAATTATAGAAAAGGCACATGGAAGCTATGTTATCATGGTAAGAAAATGACTGAATTAGAAGAATTCACTAGTATGAGACATCCTGTAGTTAGAACAGTGGAATGAGAATAATCTCTCCTAGTTGATTAAATAAAGGGTTCAGTTAGATTTTAGTCTTTAGTAGACACTTGAAGAAAGTTAGAAAGTGCAACAGTCAAAATGTAACTGCAAGAAGCAAGATGAGGATAGTAGCCTGAGTAAATCAGTGCATCATAAGATTTTAACTTTTTATTAAATAATTTTCACTGATAATTGAATTGATATAATTAAAAATTCCAGTAATCAGTTTGAAAAATTTTTTTTTTTACTATTTTAGCTCTATTTTCATGAACTGAACTTCAGTATTTTCTTCTTTCTTTATTTGTTATTTATTTATTTAAGAGTGCAGTCAAGCAAATTTGGCACAAAACACAAAAACGGTTCTAAAATAATTAAATCTTGCAAGTGTGTAAAATTCAATCTTCAATTTGTCAGGAAATTTGAATTTGAAATTATTTATTACATTAAAAATTTAGGAGAAAACTATTTTCAGGTCTTTTCCCAAAGACCTATAAGGAACTATGATTTGTGCTGATAGAATGGAATATGATATTTTACAAGTACACAAATTTATATATTCAATTGCCAGCATGTATGATCACATGCTTTTTTTTAATTTATTTATTTTACTCAGATAATCATATTTTTATACTCATAGGGTCTCATCCATTACCAGACTCAGACTTTCCGACTAACATCTATAAGTAAGGAAAAAGCTTGTAGATTGGAAGGTTTTTTCAGAATCAGTCTTGAAATTTGTTTAATTTCTGGTACAAGTTCTCAAGTTTTCTCTCTCAGACTGTTCATCATATTAGTCTAGTCATCTCTCTCTATCTATCTACATTTGTCACCATATCTTTCTATTTATCTATATTCCTCTTTATCTCTGTATCTTGTTATTTCTATCTATCTCTGTTCATCTTTGTATGTCAAACTATCTATTCTGTCTGTATCTACATTTGTCTATGTATGCCTATTTCTATATATCCATCTCTTTATTTCTGTTCATCTTTATCTTTCTATTTCTATCTCTCTAACTATATTTCTGTTAATCTCTTTATCTCACTTTCTATTTTCTCTCTCTGTATATACATACATACATACATACATATATATATATATATATATATATATATATATATATATATATATATATATAATAAAATATAGTTTTAAGGTATGTTATATTTATAGATTAAAGTGCTCAATATTAATGATAGAGTGTATGTAAATATAAAAGTGGACATTGAAGTCAATGTCCATATATATATATATATATATATATATATATATATATATATGTTTCTGTTCATTTCTGTATATCTATATATCTATCTATTTATTTTTTTTGTTAAAATATATTTGTTAGAATTGTGCTGAATACAAGAAATGGTGACATTTTCCTAGAAACATGATTTAATGAAGTTTGAATTATTTTAATCTATAACACATCTTTTTCAAATTTTGTCGCAAAATATTTCTGATGCATTTAATCATTCTTAAATTTCATGCATAAATTACACCTAAACTTTGAGATCTGAGTAAAGTAGTAGTTATTTTCTTCATCTTGTTAGTCAGAACTATTAAATATTTTTGCTCTAATGATTTTACCTTTTTAAGCTGTTCAGGTGAATTCTCTCCCTTTGCTAAATTAAGATCTCCTGTTCCATGTTGTGGTCTTAAATACCAGTTGGTGTATTAAACAAGTATATTTTTAAATATGCAAACAGTGCCCTGGCATGTCATTTTTATCCTAGTTTATAACATTATTTTATCTTAGTAATCAAGTAATTTCCACTATATATAAGATTTTATAAGAATATAGTGTAAATATTAATATTTGGCATTTGTTTAAATGAGAGGTGCTAGATTGTAAGAAGTGGCTTAGGCTGAGAACTTTCCCATGTTCTTTATATATAAAATACTGAATGCATACATAAATATGAATATAAAGTAATTGTTGATATTCATTGGGTGCAAATCACCTCTACTCAGTTCAAATTATCAATGTTCTTACCAGTATGGTTGGATTTGTCATTTTGAGCTAACTTATTTTGTGAAATTTCTGGATTTTCTTCCCTGTGAGTTGAAAAATAATTTTTTTATCATTTTCACTTAGTATCATAAATATACCTATCACTCAAAAAATACCCACTTGTTGCTTGTATAGCTGTTTATGAAGAATCATGGGAGATAAACTAATCTATATATATATATATAGAGAGAGAGAGAGTTGTAGCTGCTGTCTATTTGTCTATTATCAAACTCCTTCTAGAGTTTTGGGGATAGACTCTGATAACTAACTGGTATTCTGAAACTACATTACCCAGGGTATTTGGATAAGTATATTTCTTTTTGATAAAATGGGCTCCATGTGTGTGTGTGGGGGGGGGTGATCTCCACTTCCACTGAATTTTTTTTTACCTTTGATTTAAATTAAATTTAAATTTGAACACGGGCATGACTCCTAAATACTTGGATAAGTATAATTCATTTTCGCTTAAATTTAAATTTGAGCAAGGGAATGACTCCTATCAAAAATATAGAAGGAAAAAACCAGAAGATGGAGGTCACATTGGCAAGATCAAAATGAGACAATATGGATGACAAGTTGAGCAAGAAATCACCAATCAGTGGGTAGTCCCTTACAATACATATTTGCTGCAATAATTTAACTGTCATGTCAATGTTGAAATCTGCTCATCAATTCATTCAATCAAGTATTGCATCAAATACATATCAAAGGGGTTAGATCAAGCAGTTTTTGCACAAACCCGCCACTGAAATTTTTTTTTTTTTCCTTTAATTTAGATTAAATTTAAATTTGAACAAGGGAATGACTCCTATCCAAAATATAGAAAGAGAAAGCTAGAAGATAGAGTTTACATTGGCAAGACCATTTTGATCAAAGGGCATTCCCGAGGGTCACAAATCCCTTACTGAAAATTTTTTCCCTTTGATTTAAATTAAATTTAGATTTGAAAAAGGAATGACTCCTATGCAAAATATAGAAGGAGATGATGACTAAAGCTTGAGTTCAGTCCAAAAGATTCACTATGCCATGCACATTGTAGTGAATCACTCTAATTCCCTTTGTATTCTATTGGTGAGATGTAATTTCCATTCAAACGGCTTCTTCCCATGAGCCACTACTTTCTGGAACCAACTCTCAAGAGGATGCTTCCCCAGTCATTATAATCTGAACATGTTCAAATGTAGGGTTAACTGCTATTTTCCATACATATGCTCATAAACTGTGCCTCTTACCTCTTACTCTTTACCTCTCTACTTTGAGTGGCTCCTGGGCTTTGTACAGAGTGAACATTATTGTAGAAAAAAAAATCATTTTCATACAAATACTCTTTTCTTCTTCCTCTTCCAGCTTAATAGCAGGACAGAAAGTGCTAACTTGTTTTGAGGTGGCAAACAGTCTAGGAGAATGAAAATTTTTAATTCAAAACAAGCCTGAAGAGGGATAGGCTATGTCAGTTTATCTTGTACTAAACACACCACTGATACTATGATTGCAGTACATAGTGCCTCTATGACCCTTGTGGGTTATGAAACTTGGAAATGTGATATGAATATTAACAAATTTGAGAAGTTATTTTGTAAATTTACCTGCCACTTGAAATACAGAATTATAAAATTCAAATTTCTTTGATGAAACATTGTTCTTCTTCTGTATGCTGTGTCCCTTCATGTATCTCCACGACTTCCTATCCTTTATGGCCTTTTGCAGTGTTTTGTTCTTTGCCAATACTCCCACCCACTGTTCAGCCATCCATTCACATAATCTTGTCAGGTAGGGTTACTTTTGCCTTCTATTTCGCTTGCCCTTGATATACTTTGGGAGAGTTAAGTTTTCCCATTCGCACTTCGTCATTATGTGTCCAAGGAATTTCACCAGTCTTTTTTCTGATTCTGAGGCTTACAGCCCCATCATGTCAAAACACAGGTTCCTGTATGATCACTAAAGTTAAGCAATATTGAACCTGGTTAGTACCTAGATGGGTGACCCCTTAGAAATATCAGGTGGTATAAGTTTAGATTTGCAAGTGGTGTAATGGATAATGGCTCAGAATTGTTACACATCCACATGTCTTGGAAAAGGCATGGATCTATTTCTTCCTCTAGCTATAGGTTAAATAAGTTAGACTGGTCACTTACTCTTTTTTAGTGGCAACCAAGACTCAGAAGGACAACTTTGAATTCAAAACAATAGAGAAAGCAATGAGAAACTGTCTTTCTCAAGGACTCATGACAACTCATTAATAATAAAGAAAAGGAAACTAGAGAGCAATGATTGCCTACATCTTGAAGGAGTTTTTATAAAAAGTATTATGGCTTCAGTCACTTTCCAATCAGCATAATGTGACTTCCCTGTTCCTTTTCTATAAATATTTTCATGGTAATTGTTCTGATGAACTTTCCTCTATGGTACCTAGACTTTACGAATTTAAGAGTAGTACTAGATTGCTGGCAAGGTCTCATCATTTTACAGTTGAAATGGCTAGATCTAACCATACGTTATAATCTAACAGATTCTTCTATGTTTGTGAAACTCTCTTCCAGCTTCTTTCTTCTCCTTCAACTTTGATTTTCAATAAATGAAATATCAATCATTATCTTCTGTATTATTAATTCTTGTATTTTTAGGAATCTCTCACTTTATAGCATTGTTTTTTTTTTTCTCATATTCTCTAACACACAGTAACCCCTTATGTCTTAGTGGCTTTATTGATTTGCTTGGGGTGAAATGATTAAAAAAATAATTCAGATTTTTATTTATTAATTTTTGGTTCATTTTTTAAAAAATTTGATTACTTTTATTACTACTCCCAGATCATTGTTAATTAAGCAACACAGATTTGATGTCACACTTCTTGGAAGCCTGCATTTCAATAGCAGTGTTTTAATGTTTAGTCTACGAAGACCAATTATTAGCAGTCATCTAATTTTATCTCTCTATATAAATATATTTATATTATGCATGCTTACATTTTACACTCATAATACTATTGAAATTTCTTAAATGAATCATTGTCAATTATTAATTTTTGACTTGTATTTTTTCATCTCAATTTTTATCGCTTTTTATTCCAACTTTGAGATTGTCTTTTTTGTAACAGAAATCAAGATGAAAGAAATACTAGCCAAAAATTAACATTATGGAGTAATTACAGAATATAATGTATCTAAGAGAAATAAATCTTGTTTGTCTAGAGACATGAAGAAGAGAATATGAAAAAAAAATAATAAATATGTAAAATTCATCATCTACTCTTGAAGTTGTTTTCGTTTGTAAATGTCAGGCTTCACTTCCATCAAAATAACTGTTTGATATTATGACCTATCCATAAATAACTGTACATTCATAATTGCATTCATTGGAGAAGCTGGTAAAATCATCTGCAAATAAAGATAGCCATACTCAATAAATAATGGTTAAAAAGTAAAACTCTCAGACCTTTGTATTATTTAAAATATTGTAGACTCCAGTTTTGTTTCTAAAGTGATAGTGTAGTGGTCTAGTTGTTTCAGACGTCAGAGATACCATAATGTAGTGACTTGGTAATAAGAATGGACAATTGTTGGTGTCTGTTTACAGCTGCATGAATAACATGACCACACAATTTATATTAAATGTAAAATACCACATAACATGAAATACAAAAAGGAACAAAATGGTTTTAAAATAATAACATTTGTATTTATTTGTGTGTTGATGTACATGTGTAGAATGTAAAGATCTGATGGAGTTATGTGTCTTAGACTGGGAATGTTTTTATCTCAACTCACAAAAGTTGAATTAATTATAAAGCTGAGAAATGCTGAATAAACTGTAGTTTTAGAAGAATATTTCAAAGAGAAAAGTTCTTGTTGCATGTTTGAAAATGTTCTGTATGTTTGTAATTTATGTTGGAAAAGTTCATACGTATGTGCATGCGTGAATATTCTTTTAACGTCTGATGGTCTAGACGTGAATCCTGAAGATCACATCTTTGCAGGAATTTGGAAGTGTAAAAGAAGTTTTCATCTACTACTTTATCCAACTTAGCTGTTTCTCTTTGTTATCTTAAAGGTAATAATTTGGATGTTTTGATGTCTTTAGCCAATGTTCTTAATATTCTATATCATTTTTATCTCTGTTTACTTTTGAGACACACCTTTTCAAATATTTTTTTTCTGGTCAGTTCACCTTTTTATGCTTGTATTTTTTCTCAAATTTCTATTTCTGGTATTCATAAAGCTGGTTTTTCTTGCTAATGTTTTCAATTTCTTTTTAGATTGTTCTCTGTTCAGCTTTTTTTGCAACTTCCAATGTTGGATTCCCATCATTCAGTAATTTTACAATATCTTGTTCTTGTTCTGCGGTTACAACTTTCTTATGACCCATGTCAAAAATATATCAGAAATTATCCTGTTATATACATTTATTTACAATGTGAGTAACAACACTTATGTTGCATAATGAAATTTCATGTCATCAAAAGACTAATTGGAAATATTTCTAAAATAGTTATGATAAGTCTAACTACCCATGATGTGTTTTAATTTTTCTTCTTAGTTAATCATTTCATCAGATTTAATCCATATTTTTAACTTCTGTGTGTTTATAACAGCTTATGATAACTATTGTTTTAGTAATATTTATAATAATTTATATATACAACAAACCAAGGTATTGTGAAAAATATACATTTGGGACTCCACCAAAAATAACCAAGATAGAAGAAAGTGACACTGCTCAAAAGAGACAATTTATATATGTATATATATTAGGCATACTATGTGAATTTCAGCTTCCATCTATTTTCATTAGAAATATTTACAATAATTTATTTGATGCCATCAGATTTATATAACCCAATGACTGTTTATCATATTATAAATAAATATATAAAAGAGATTCACTTGCTCCTATATGTCTGTGTTTGTGTGTAAATACATGGAAAAATTTTTTGTGTGACACGTTTTGTCCTTTAGAACTTCATTGGATTAAGTTTATGTGTACATGGTTGCAATTACACATGTGCAAGAACGAAATATGCTGGGATGTTTAAATTTTAAAATATTTTTTTTAATATGTGTATAAGACTTGGATATATAATCTAGCTGATTTCATTAAGATTCTTTTTCATTATTTTATGCTTCCATCACTTTTGTTATTAAACATCCCATATTGTGATAATAGAAGATCTGCTAATGTTTTCAATTGTAGTTGTGATAGTCAGTGGGTGGAACAATATATTTTGATTCATTGGGATTGTCAGGAAGGACTGCTTTTCTATTTTTAAATATTGTATTAGTTTTTTGTGACACATTGAATATGAAATGGTTAGGGTATTAGTGGGGCTTGAAAGTATTTTTTATGTATTTTTCTTCTTTGTGTTAATACTGAGGGCTGCAAGTTCTGATTGCTCTTAAATAGAACCTGAGGAGTATTCTGAATTTTGTTTTGTTGTTAAGTTGAGAATAGAAATTTATGAAATCATTTTTATTTGTCGATTTTTGATGGGCACTAAGTTTTATGCTACCGTTAATGCGGTGTAGCATGATATCTAGGAAAGGTATAGTATACTAATAATAAATATTTGGGAGTTACATTCACAAGTGAAAGATGAAACTCAGAGTTGTGCTTTTGGTGAGAGACAAAATATATATTTATTATTAGCACATACACACACATATATATGTATATGTGTGTGTGTGTGTATATATATATATATATATATATATATATATATATATATATACACAGGTATAGGATTGGTGGATATGGAATAAATTCCAATAACCAACAAATACTATTCTTAAAAGAGTGCTCAATACAGAGTAGAGCAAATACAACATCATCACTTGATAAGACACCAGAAGTATTGAAACAAAATGGCTATTTTGTAGTGATTTTATAACATATTTATGTTATAATTTTCAAATAAATAATTATATATACAGTGCTGTTCGATAAAAATGAATCACCTGTTTTTTTTTTTACTAAATGTTCTCTTCTCCGATGAAATGAAAGTTGAGCTAAATTCAAAGGATAAGCGATTTAAAATTCGAAGAAGAAGCTTTGAAAGCTTTTTGAATTTAGCAGTAAGTACTGTCAAGCATCCGTTCAGTATAATGTTCTGAGGATGCTTTTCTTTTCATGGAACTGGTTTCTTAAGACCTATTGAAAAGACTCTCAGGAGCAAGCAGTACAAGAGAATTTTAGAGTCTTGTCTGCTTCCTTCTGCTGAAAGGGTGCAAATCGACCCCACCAAGCTTATTTTTTATGCAGGATAATGCTCCCTGTCACAAATCAAAATTGATGAAGGAATACTTTGATGAGAAGCAGGTGAGTGTTATGACATGGGCGCCCCAATCTCCTGACCTCAACCCCATAGAAAACTTATGGAGCATTGTAACGTACAGGCTCTCAAGAAAGCAGTTGAACAACAAAGAGGATTTGATTGTGAATTTATATAAAAAGAATGGAATTCAATGCTTGGAGATGAGATTTGTCAGAACCTAATCAAGTCAATGCCAAAAGGGTTGAAAAGGTTATTCAAAAATAAAGGAGGACCCATAGATTATTAAATATTTCGAACTATATTACCTATTATAAATAAATTATACCTCTATTATTTTTTATTTAAAGCTGTTCAGTTATGTTTCTATTGATTACTAGTTGCAGGAAATAAGTGAGTCACTTTTTTTGCATAGAGTTTTCCCCTAAATCTCATTTATATACAAAATTATAATTATCAATACCTTAGGGTGAGTAAACTTTTTTACTAGGTGGTCGGGAAGGGGTCTTTATATTAGTAAGATTAAAAATTAGATTGACCCCAAAAACAATAGGCGAAAAAATTTTTAAGTAAAAAAAATCAGGTGAGTCACTTTTATCAAACTGCACTATATATATATATATATATATATATATAATGAGACAAAGATAATGATCTGTGGCATGGGGCTTGACATCTTGCAAAGCTCAGGCAAGTTCCTGTGCACTGTTTGTTGCACTGCTGCAGGTAGCAACAGAATCTTCTGCAATTTCTGGGTGCTCAAGAAATACAATAAGCTCAGACACCTGGTGAAGGATTTAGATTTCAAATGTGCACATTGTTTGGGATCCACACATCCCATTTATGGCAGACTGTGGGCCAATGTCTTGGTTGGACCTGATGAGTTGGAAGCAGTAGCCTGCTTCTGCTATCTGAGGGACATGCTCTCTGTGGCAGGTGGCTGTGACCTTGCAACCATAGTATGGGTAAAAAATGCCTTGTGGAAGTTCAACAAACTGCTCCCAGTTCTCTCTTCTCACCCCATCTCTTACAGGATGCATGGCCTCATTTATGGCACTTGCATTCAGAGTGTGATGCTCCATGCAAGCAAGACTTGGCTCTTGACCAGGCCAAGTTTCCAGCACTTGCAGCATAATGACAAAACCATGATCAGATGGATCTGTAACATCAAGCCAGAGGATGTGGCCACTACATAATCAAATGAGTTGTTGGCATGTGTTGGGACGCACCCACCTTCTCATCAGAATGGACTGATCTCTCTACTACTAATAGGACAGTTCTATAGAGTTCTGGAAAGATCAGGTGACCATCACTCTTCCGTCTCTCTACCGGAAGATACAGTTGGATTTTTATACTCTTTCTGATTGTTAATTTTTAACCTGCATTTGTTTGACTACTAATCTCTCTGTTGTAAAAACCTCTTCAGATATACCAGTATTTTTTCCCTACATATGTTTTTTTCCTTATTTTCAATACATGCACACGGAAACACTCAACATCTCAACAGCATGGCTTGGTCTCATGGATCTTAACCTCATTCTGAGAGAGAGAAGGCTTTGCTGATGTGGATATATGGAGTGTTCCAGTGGTGCTATCATTTGTCCCATGACTTTCAGGTTAAAGGAAAATGAGTTCCTGGAAGGCCCAATATGTCATTGAGGGAGCTGACAGAATGTGATCGCAGAGAGTAGAAGCTCTCTGCAGCCAACCCTCATGACAGATGCACTGAACTGAGAACTGCCATGCATGCAGCTAGCCAGTTACCTGGAAAAGGGCCCACTGATGTGAATGATGCTCCTGTACCAGCACAATAAACAAAAACAACCAATAAAGAAGAAGAAAGTGAAGAAGATGATAGGATAAAGAACAAATAGGAAATGTTTATAAATCTAACATGCTTCACTTTTATTAAAGCTTCATCAGAGAATGAGATATGGAAAAACTTTAGGTATTTTTTTATTTTCTTTGAATTTTATTGGTTAAACAGACTTCACGATAACAGTCACGGAATAGCACATGTAGGTCATAAATTCATGATGTGGTTCTATGACATTGTACCACATGAGAGAACAAAATATTAATAACAGAACCATATGTCGAGATGCAATGTAATGTGTTGGGACTAGTTTGAAATGTAATTTTGTTGAGTGTGACCGTTATTGTTGCATAGCAATCTTCTATGTCAGCATAACAGAATATCATCTTTGATGGTGAATATCTTTGTTTAAATGGCCATATAACCACTCTAAAGATGGCTCATGTGAGCCGAAAGCTTAGATCAAGGAACAGCATAATAAAAAATATCCAAATGTTGGACAATTTTTGTCTTTGTTTTCTCCCAAAATTAAAGCAATTATACAAAGTTTTGGACAGCTCATGATCAAGTATAATAGACATTCATTCACTTTCTGTTATAACAATATATGTTGGAATATATAGGCTGAGCTAATTTGGGTTACTAATATGAGGAGAAGATTAATTCAATATTTAATGGTGCTAGGCATTCAAGTGTAGCTCACTTTGGCAATCTTGCATGACAAGATGGCTAATTATTGCTTAGAAAATCAACATTTAAAATCTTAGTTTATTACCTGGGCCCAAATACTAATTCCTGTTACCAACGGGAAATATATAACTATTTTAGCTACAATGTACTTCTTATAATTATTTACTAAATTTACTTTAGCCTAACACAATTCTACAGTTAGAATCTCCAGGACCAGGCTCAACATATCCTGCCTGAAGACATAAACAGAGAGGAACAGATTCTACAAGTTGAACCCAGTCCAAAGGTTAAGAAAGTGCAATAGTGAAAATGTCTCAAATATATACTTCATTTATGGTAATGGTGAGATTAATCATTTTCATACAGGAAACATTCAACATTCATTGATCTAATGGTGTTACTGTCAGTGGAAATTTATAAAATGTTTCTCTTCAGATAAATACTTTTCTCATGTCAACTGTCATCACTCTTTCTAATACTGATAGGTGTTTGCTTCCTAAACTTTTGTTTAAAATAGTTTCAAAAGTCAACATCTTGATTTTGTCATTATTTTCACATTTGTAAGATAACACATTACTTCTGAACTGATTGTTGTCCTGATAAAAAACTAAAAAAAATTACTTTTTTTTTTTTTTTTTTTAAACCAGTATCACCCCCATGCAAGGCAATAAAGCCATTATAAAGAATTAGGAACAGAAACATTAATAATGAGCGGGAAGAGAAAAGAGTTGTCAGGAGATTGTGTTTGCATTTAAATTTTTGCAGATTAAAGTTGGTTGGAAAGCATAGAGCCAGAAGGGAGTTCCACAAGCAAGAAGTGCAAGAAAAGAAACTGTTAGCAATGAACTTACAGTTACATCTAGTCAATTCAACTGTAAATTGATGACATCTTGATGCCAGTCTAGTACTATGCTTAAATTCAAAAAGTCTAGGTACCATAGCAAAGAGCTAATCCGAACAATTACCATGAAAGAATAGAAAAGGCACAGAGAGGCAACCATAGAGTGGTGTGAAAGTAACTGAAGCTGAGTTGCTAGATCATGACCAATTATATTGCTGAATCTTTTTATATCATTATTTTCAAATTTGTAAGATTATAGTTTACTTAAAGATTGTTGCTCTGACAAAAAAAAAAAAAAAAACTTACTTCCTCAACATTTTTTCTTAATGTAATGTCCTTTTTTTGTGACTATCAGATTACATTCAAAAGTTGACAGATTATTAAAAATGATGTTGGTGATGTGATTCGATGACATCTGTGATCAGCCATATGTCACCTAATGCAAAATGCATAAGTACATTGTGGCTAAAATGTTTGTTAGTTACCATTAAACACAATACATCCCACCTCCACAAATGACATCATTTTTACTGCTTTTGAGGTGAGCGAACAACAACAGTACCACCAGCTGATTACTGTCAAGGGAAATAAACATTGTGGCATATTTTTGAAAAGTGACTTCAGATGCTGAAGAACTTTCCAACACAGATAAATTACATTTTCGGTCCCAGAAGGCATCTGCAGATTGCTGCCACCAGCCACTGAAGACAGTATGTTGAACTGGGCACCAAGATAGGAGTGTGCCTACCAACACATGTCTAGCATACCGTTGACAGCATCATCTGAATTGTAGTTATGGATTGCCATAAGAGGTCATACAAGCTGCAGGCTGCCAAGTTGCCACCAGCAGCAACTGTAACTGAATAAAAAAAGAATTAAATGAAAAAAATATAAAATGTAACTGATAATACTAACACTAGAATTATGAAAAATATACTTTATTTTTTCTCATTTACAAATGATA
This sequence comes from Acanthosepion pharaonis, assembly GCA_903632075.3. Lineage (NCBI taxonomy): Eukaryota > Metazoa > Mollusca > Cephalopoda > Sepiida > Sepiidae > Acanthosepion > Acanthosepion pharaonis. The sequence goes on from CAHIKZ030001403.1 coordinate 283,827, forward strand.
ATGTTTTTGCTCTTATTTACACTGCATCTACATATCTTAAATGACACATGATAAGTGAATCATAGAAAGCTGTAGCTTCTACCTAATATGATGAATGTTACAAAAGTTTTAACTATATAATTTGGTATCTGTTTATATTTCTGAGATGAGGTATTATAACTATTTACACTATTTACATTGTTTGAACTGTTGTCCACATTTTTATTGTCATATTCATAATGTTTTGCCATTGTACACACAAATAAGCAAATAAAAGCATTGGTTGAAGTAATCCAGTGACTTGACCCAAAGAGTTGTGAGTTCAATACCAGACCAGAGCAGAGCTGAGTTACTCAAGGAGAATAACTGCAACAGAGATATCCAGAAAAGCCTTGGCATATGGAACAAGAACAGTCAACCCCGGTGGACGAAATAAAAAGTTTGGTTCGAAATTCCAATATATATCACCTGAAGAAGGCTGGAGTGCACAATGGCCGAAACGTTGTGAATATGATAATAAAATTGAGTACAACAGTCTGAACAATGTAAATAGTGTAAATATTTAATTTGGAAAAGTAAAGTATACATCTAAAAAAAATTTTCTGGTCCTAAATATATGATTCACCTTTTAAATTGAAAAATATTTCTTTATCCTATTGAATAAATTATAACAAATTTCCAAATTCTTAATAAATCTGATCTTTAGCTCATCTGGCGTAATTAATGATAATTATTTACATTGTTCGGACTATTGTCCTCAACTTTGTTGCCATATTTATCACAACATTTTGGTTGTTGTACACTCAGGCTTCTTCAGGTGGTTGGAAGGTTGAACTTAACTCTTTATTTCGCTCACTGGGGTAAACTGTTCTAGTTCCACTTGCCATATTTAATGGATGTCAGTTATCAGTTATCTCCTGTTAATTTCCTTCTGAAAGTTCTCCACTGCCTTAACCAGGTATTGAACTCACACTCTTTGGGTCCTATCACTGAATCTAACCAATACCTTTATCCACTGTGCCATGTGTTGGCATGTAAATTAATTTCTGACGACTAGATAAAAATTTATTTTTAATGCCAAGACATAATCAAACAATTTTCAGTTAAAAATTTGGTGCTTAAGTATTAAATACTGAATTATAACTGAATTATATATATATATATATATATATATATATATATATATATAAGTATCACCCCATGCAAGGCAGTAAAGCCACTAAGACACAAGTGATTACAGGATGTGGAAGGATTAGGATCAGAGTCATTAATAATGAGCCTAAAGAGGAAAAACTAATCAGGAGGTCCGTAGATAGTGATTGACATTGCATTTAAATTTTGCAGATTAAAGTTGGCTAGAAAGTATGGAGCCAGAAGGAAGTTCCACAAGTGAGAAGTGTGGGATAGAATTTATGGTTACATCTCGCCAGCTCAACTGTAAATTGCTGAGATCTCGATGCCAGTCTAATATTGTGCTTAAATTAAAAAAAGTCTAGGTACCATAGCAAAGAGCTCATCCAAACAATTACCATGAAAGTATTTATAGAAAAGCCACAGTGAGGCAACTTTATAGTGGTGGAAAAATGACTGAAGCCAAACGACCAGATCAGGACCAATAATATTGCTGATTCTTATATATTTTATTTGTTGTCTCATTTCAATAGCAATACAAAATGTTAGCTCTGGATATAAAAGCCGTGACTGACAATAAATATAGTGGTTATTCATCCAAACTGTTGAGTATAGGATCATAGCCTCATCACACTTGGTATTATAGGATTTTATAGGATGAAGTTGACAGCCCCATTCCTAATGAGTTTTGAATTCAGAGTTGTCCTTCTACTGGTCTAATTGCCAACTGAAGATACAGATCCCAGCCTGAGCTGCTATTTAACTCTTATTTTTGAGGAGAAAAGATGGATTCATACATTTCCAAGTATGTTTGTGTGAAAGTTAATGCAACACCCTTGGCTGCAATTTGAACTCTGCATACCAATCTTACTTTCTGTGCAGATAACCGCTGCATTATACACACAGCGAAAGCTCATGGGTTAGGTTGGTAAATATTAATCTGATGCAAAACTTTCCAACATTTTATGACATCTTTTATTCAATAAATTCATGATTCATATTTCAAAGTATTCTTTCTGAATTTCTATGACTTTATGCCATGCCGCACAATATCAGCTTTGATTCTGTGAATTCTTTGAGAAAGTTTCCTTATTTTGAGTTTGTTTTAACCTGGTACATGTCATTTAGTCTACCAACTGGTGTGTCTACTTATATTTATATCTTGGTCAGCCTATTAACTTTTCAGCTGACCCTAATATATTAATTAAAAAGTGATAGTCAGCAGGCTCTACATAGAAGAATTTTCAATCCCAGCTCTATGGCTATTTGTTATATTACTTTTGCAACAAAAGAATGAACATTGTCATTCAACAAAATCACCTGTTAATCATACAAAGATTCTTTTATGTTTAATTCATCATTCAAATAAGCCAAATGCTTATCTGTCTTTGGTGCAATACCTGTGTGTCCAAGTTCTGGCAATTTATAATAAAGAAATCCCTTTGAATCCTACCAAATACAAAGAACTTTACCTAAGTTCCATTAAGCTGAGAAATTCATGGCTCTCCTGGAAGTACTTGCAGTTTTCTTCATTTCGAATTCTTGTAATGAATCCATATTTAATTACTAATGATTAACTTGACCCAAAATAACTTCTTTTTGTTTTAAGTAAAAGATAAAGACATTTATTTAAACACAGATAAAAGTTTGTATGAAATCTGCTTTCTTTGCTGTTTGTATTTTTCTTAAGTATATATTACAATTGTCTGTATCCACAATAAAAAGCTGAGTAAAGATCAAATACACTTTTAAGATTTCCCTAATATAATACAAAATATAGAATTAGGAACTTTTGTATCAACCCAATATCAGATGAAGACTCTTCATTCTTTTATTCTAATAATCTGGATGAGTCTCTTCTAACATTTCAAGTGTCATGTACTTTATCTTCCTTCACATCAATCTGGCAATCTCTTGAGTTTCATCCTATGTATTTGTGCAATTCACTACTTCATCAATAGAGGCAATTTACAAAGGCTTTGGCATTTAGATCTGGTAATTCTTAAAATGTGCTGACAAATTACTATAACAAAAAGGTATGATAACTCTTAAGGATTGCCAAATGCAACCAACATCTAATGAAGGTGGAAGAACATATCAGCCAAAATATTGTGATAAAAGACTGTTGTAATGTTACTATTACTTAGCTGAGTTCAGTCACTTTTAGAATAAGTCCTCCTGCAGATTACTGCTGTATTTTCTCAGACGATGGCTAAATATAGCTTTGCAGTCTCTCCTAGTCCTAAGTTTCGTTCTTGCATTTATACATGTGTGGGCGAATCCACTTCATCACTTGGAGTATAACAAAGATGAAAATGCTTTTTTTTATTTTTATACTAATTTTCACACAATACAAGATTCAAGAGACATTCAAGGTAGAGGGTTACTGTGTAGTGTTGTATGAGTGTAAGAGTATAAATACACAGTTGTACTTTTGTTCTCTCTCCTTAATAATATTTTTTTCATATTCTCTCACACTCTCACACCCCCTTGTGTCTTAGTGACTTTATTTCCTTGCTTGTGGTGAAATGATTAAAAGAAAAAAGAAAAGAGGAGGCAAGAATTGCAGTTCATGAGGTTATGTAGGAAAGATAACAGATTAACCCTAGACTTGAAGAGGTGAAGATTGTTGTGATTGGGAAAACGTCCTGTTAGGAACCTGTTCCACAAAGTAGCAGTTCTTTGAAAAAAGCTGTCTGAGTAGAACTTACTTCTTATTAATGAAATGAGGATAATTGTGTACATGGCATGGCAGGTGCAAAGGTCAGGGCTGGTAGAACCAAAGAATACAAAACACTTGTTTTGGAAATAGGGATAGAATAGCAAAAGGCTTGTGATATTTTGTAGTGGTGTGGAAAATCATCATACACAAGGCCGTGTAGACATTTTTGAACTCTATCAAGGATAGGCAAGTTAAGAATGGACAGCACCAGTCCAGACTGGTCTGAAGCATGTGCAGAGTCATGTCTAAAAACCACCAAATGCAATATACAACTGAGGAAGGTGGAAGAACATATCAGTTAAAATGTTCATTTATTATACATCACTAGTCTTTGACAGGGATGTGTACATAGCCCAATGGTTATCCACATAGAAAGTAGAATTGGTGAACTGAGTTCAAATTCCAGCCATGTCTGTTGTACTCGCTTTGCACTGATACTTTTGAAAAAAAAATAGGCATTGATTTATTTCTTCTCTCGACTACATACATGAAAAATAACACTTTAGCCTTGGATGGCAGCCAGTCTAGGAGAAGGACAAGTCTGAATTCAAAACCATGGAGAAGTCAGTGGGAAACCACTCTACTCAAGAAATTTTGATGATTCACAGATAATAAGGAAAAAACATCTCAGGTGAATAATGATTACCTATGCTTTGATAGGCCTAATAATCATTGTTTTGTTTCTTTTGTTTTGAAAGATGTACCTTGGTGTATTTCACATTTTAATTTAAAGTTTTACAGCCAAATCATGTTGAAACATTGATTCCCATACAACCATCATAGTTAAGCAATATTGAGCCTGGTCAGTACTTAGATGGATAACTGCTTGGGAATACCAGGTGCTGTAAGCTTGAATGTGCAGGTGGTGTAATGGATAATGGCTTGGAATTGTTAATCAAAGAGCTGAGTTCTAATTCCTGTTGGTTAATTATATTCACACAAATATCCTTGGTAAAGATAATAAATCTACCTCTTCTCCCCCCAGCTGTTGGTTAATTAATAAGACTTGTATCACTAAAATATAATTACCTAAGAAAAAAAAAATTCTTACAATCTAAAATACCTTGTGGCTTTAAATAACCTGCAAAGGGTTGATAAGTCATAGAAAACAAATCAATCAATCAATTTAAATTAAAATTCTCTTGGTTTAACTAAATGGAGAGAAAAATACAGAAATAGATTTTGACACCATATCAGGATACACATTGTCCATTTTAAGTTTCATGGCAGAGTTCTTTATCACAAAAACAACCTTGTTCATCAGTTACTGCTGCAAGAAAATTACAAAAATATACTTGGTTCTAAATGACCGATACAATTTTGTTTGTTCAGAAAAAAAAAAAAATACAAGTATTTTTTCATTCTTGGCCTTAAGTAGAAGTTACCATCAACATTAGTTAACAGTCATAAACCTTCTATATTGTTTTTGACAGTATTACACTTTAGGCAGAGCCATTATAATTTCTCTCTACCTCATATTTTGACAGATTTAAAATCAAGTTGACTAATGCATTTCCATTATTGCTTCCAGACATGTAAGATTTAAGAACAACAATTGAAGCATTTGCTTTTATTCTCAACTTCTCTTTTGTTATATTTTCTTCCTCACTCAGGACTTTGATCTCCTTTTTGTCTCTCACTCTCTCTCTCTCTCATGTGTTTCCATTTAGCTTTGAGTCTTTAAATAGTTGAATTTTAAGGTTATAAATGTTCTCAATCAACTGACTGTTTAATGCACTTACTGCTCCAACCTGTTAGCCATTTTAGGAACACAAAAGATTTCCTTGTAAGCAATTATATTTAGTAATATTTGTGCCTTTGGTGAAGTGATATTAGTAAACATATAATGAGATATTTACTTTGACGTCTAGCAGACATACCAAGGGAGAAGACAACAATACTGTGTGATATTAATCATGGAAGTTGTGAGAATATGCTTGCTTTAAAAATCAGCATTCAAAATCCAGTTTATTTTTTTTTATTTTTTTTACTTGCCTTTAGACACTGATCATTGGCACCAGTGGGACATACACAGCATCCACATCAGTGTAGGGGTTGGGAGGTACTGGAGGTGGTGCCAGCTCTCCTTCTAACACACATTTTGCTGGAATCAAAAACAAAACAGAATTTTAAATTTATCTTCTTGGTCTCAATATATGACTGTGCTACTGAGAGATGATTTGAATATTTTTTTTTACAATGATATTCACACTGTACAATGTCCAAGAGCCACTTGAGGTGGAGGGTTATATAAGGAAAAGGAAAATCATTACTATTAATTTTCAAAATAAATCATAAAAATTCATTTTCCTTTTTTTTTAAACATTAGCTTCTAAAACTTT
>CAHIKZ030001403.1:292500-325000 GCA_903632075.3 Acanthosepion pharaonis
GCACACACATTTTATGCATTACATACTCTATATATTCTATTCAACAAATATGTATAAGGCAATATATGTGTGTGTGTATATATGCAAAACGCATGCACACACACACACATACATTACATATTCTATATCTATTCTATTTAATTAAACATCTATAAAGTAATATACATTGGGGGAATAAATATTTGTACACCATGAAATTTTTAATTAACATAATTATAACTTATGAAAAAACTTAAAATCCATACACTATTTCTACACCATTGCATAATGCTGCAATATGCAAAAAACAATTAGAAAAATTTGTCTTAAATGAAATTGTTTTCTAAAATTTTGAGGCAAAAAAAGTATTTATACAAAATATGTCTTTAATATCAAAAGGCTTAAATTACCTTTATTTACATAATTCTTTGTAAGATTTTACTAGATTCTTCCAATTATCTTATTACCTGAACAATCTAGAACATTCCGCAATTAATTTCTCATATAAGGTTATCTCAAACACAATAATTATCATCTTTGAGAAAGGCAAGAAATTATCAAATTTGCAAAAAGAATTGATCATCAAATATTGGAAGGAAGGCAAAAGCTATCAGAAAATAGCAGATATCCTGAATATACTATTACTTCTGTCACTGCTAAGTATAAAAAGGTGAAAACTGTTGAGAACAAATTGAGATCCGGTGCACCATGCAAGATTTCTAACAGATCAATGAGAAGAATTCAGTACAAAATTCAAGAAAATCCAATGACTACTCAGAGAGAAATGCAGGAAGAATTAGAATCATCAGGTATTATTGTCACAAAGTGAATAATAAGCAATGAACTTCATAAAAGTCAGAGATTGTGTTCTACAAGAGAAACTCCACTACTATTAAAGAAAGATAGGGATGCCCGGTTAAATTTGTGAGCTTAATAATAAATCTGAATCTTTTTGGGAAAAAGTTTTATGGACAGATGAAGCAAAAATTGAACTATTAGGGTGTAATTCAAAGATTCACATTTGGGGAAAAGACAGCACATTATTTTGCATTAAAAAAACACAATTTTCAAAGGTGTTATTTTATCTAATAATATCATAGTTTAATATTTAAATAATTTGGTAAAAAGCATAATGCTAAGATCTTAAACATAAACATAGAAATAGTGAAAAAAGCAGTTTATGTAAATGTAGAATTAAAAAAATTGTCCCTTACATGGGATATGCTGTATAGAAAGGGTGGGCTACCAGATTGAATTTAGCAATGACAGTAACCAGAAGAAAATCTATATGTTATACCAAAGACCCATTCAAGAAATGTTGGTATAATCACACTTCCACCTTATATTCATCTCTTCAGACCGAAGAGATGAATATAACAATATTCATGAAATAAATTATAACTGTTATGGATTTTTAAGGCCTTTTCTTGATTTATATATTGCTCCGAAATTACATTGAGCTCTCATTGGATTAATGTCCTCCTTTGAATTATTGATATTTATATATATAAAATTATTATTTTATATATATATATATATAAATATATATATATATAAAAGTATATAATTGGTATATACGGAATGAATTCCAATAACCAACAATTACTATTCTTAAAAGAGTGCTCAATATAAAGTATAGAGCAGATATAATTATTTTTTTATAAAAAATTATAACATAAGTATGTTATAAAATCACTACAAAAATAGCCATTTTGTTTCAAACACTCTGTGTCTTATCAAGTGATGATGTTGAAAAGAAAATAAATGGTTTTAAAAGTTTCAGATTAATTAACGATCCTACACTAGGGGGAAACATTGTTACAAAAGCTAGAATAACCAATCAAAAAAACGAAGTATAGAAAGATTCAAAAGCTTGACAACGAAATCCTGCTATAATAGCTATTCAGATCTTTAAATACGTGTAATATATTAAAAATAATTTATACTAACTAATAATTATAAAATTATATGATAAAATTTAATATTAAAATTAAAAACTGGCAATTTTAAAATCCAAATTTAATCACTATTAAGTTTAAAACTACAAAATTATTGAGAAAAAAAAAAATATATATGTTTATTCAATTCATTTCTTCATTGAAATTACGTTCGACAAGACGCTACAATACATCCGGTCATTTGACAAATACATGTATATATATTTTTCTTTTTTTTTTTTTTTTCCTTTTTTTTATTTTAAAGTTTGTGAATGTGGTCTTAAACTCACACTAAAAAAAAACAACAAAAACACAATCAGATTATAATACATAAGCACCCAGACATAATTAGATACACACACACACACACACAAAAAAAAAAAAAAAAAAAAAAAAAAAAAAAAAAACATCTCTACAGCCCTTTATGAAAAAAAGGAGACGTGGAAACTAACACTTATACACACACACAGTTAAATGTGAATACACTCTACATACACATAGACACCGATATATACACATACATACATCCACAGACAATGGCATAGACATTGAGAAATCACAACCAATAAATATTTCAGACTTAAATAAATGCTAACCACTTATTGAATTATAACTTAAGGGAGCAAATATACAAAGATAAAAATGGTTAAAAATAATATTATTTAATATATTAAAACGAAAATTCTAAAACCATAAATATCAATAAAAATATATATATATTAATCATATAAGTTGATAATAGTTTCATTATATATTTATTCAAAAGAAAAAACAGGATAAATAAATATATATATATATATATATATATATATACAATGGCAGCAAAAACAAATTAACACACATAAATATACATATCATACATACATATACATACAGAAATACATACAAATAAATATATAAACATAAACATATACGCACATATACATATCTATGATAACAAGTACACATGCACCCACATATACATATAAACCTAAATACACACACATATATACACACAGACTTTTATGCACACATACTTACATATATAAAAAACAGTCATGATATACCAAAGTTTCCATACCCACACACATACAAACAAACTCATACATAATAGGTGCCAACACACACATATATATATACATACACAAACATACATAAATATATATACACACACACATATATATCTACAAATAAATATATATATAAATATATCTATCTACAATAACAACTACCCATATATACATGCATACATAAAAATACAACAACATTCAACCAAATACATATATAAACGTACTAACATATAGATACATAAATATACCTTCAAATACCAACACACAGCAATATACATATAGTCTAACATACAAATATATAAACACATTCATACAAACAGAAATATACTTAAATATAAATACACATACACAATAAAATAGGACATACAGATATATATATACATATACACATATATATATATATATATATATATATACACACACACACACACACACATACACACATACATATATATATATACAAATATATCATGGCACAAAGCCGAAATCAAGGGGCACCCAGTGAGGAACGAACTCATTACTCAGTCGCACCTAATCTAGCTTGAACCATGCTGGCCAACCATTATACTAAAATTTTTTTTTTATACATATACATATACATATTCATACATATACACATACACATACATACATACATATATATATATATATATATATATATATATATATATATATATATATATACAACACACACACACACACACATATATATATATATATATATATATATATACATATATATATATATATATATATACATACATACATACATACATACATATACACACAAATACATACATATACACACCCATACACACATACATATATAGGCACACACATACACATATACAGCAACAATTATTAACCTTTTTCTTATAATCTACCATACCTTCCCATATAAAATATATATATATATATACACCCCACACACACTAAACCCACATATATAAAAAAAAAAAAAAAACATAAATACATTATACAAAAACCTACACATTCCTCAGTGCAAATACTCTAACCAACACATAAATAAATATATACACATTTACACCAACACTAATAACACTATGCAGGTAAAAAATACACACTTATATCGTAAGTATGACCATCATGCATTAAAATACTAATCTATTAAAAATACAGCGACATATCATTATCATTTAATTTTATACGACCCCTACACTAAGTTAAATTTATAACGGTGTTTTTACAATTTATTTACTCTTTAAGTTCATATCTTTGATTTAAGAAATCAGCCTTGTTTTTTTAAATCTAATAATTTCAAATTTTTTCATTAAGGCATTGGTAACATGGGGTATATAGGGAGTTACATGTACGAGCTTTCTTAACCAAACTCCATTTAAATATATATATGCACATTTCATAGAATTTGACAGACAAGGTGCTTTTATTTAGTTTTTTATACAATTTCTCATGCGATGTAATAATTTTTTTCTTTTCGGATGATAAATTATATAAAAACTGTCTGAATGTTCTTTTTAGCCAACCGCTTTTGGCTATACATTTAGCCATTTAAATATTTTAACTGTTAAATAAGAAATAGTTTGTTGTATGTTTTTTTTTATAAAATGTTTTCATTTTTCAAAACACGGTCAAGATACTGTGTCCATGTTCAAAGTTAATATTATTAAGTGTTGGTTTTTTTTGTTTTTATTAATAAGGCTTCCATTATTATTAGGTCGCATGAGAAATTCTATAAAAAACTAAATATAAATCACCTTGTCTGTTGTATTCAATGAAATGTGCATGAAAGAAGGATTGCTGCCTAAATATATATATATATATATATTTTCCTAAGTCATATAGACACATTTTCATTTCTGGGAGAGAACTAATAATCTGTCATGATCAGCAGTTTGAACAATGCCAATCTCAGTCACAATGACTTTGTGCTAGTTGGAATGACCAAAGAAAAGGTTGATTTGCTCCAAAGTTTCAGGTTTGGGAAGACATATCTGAATGGCATCCATTGGAAAATAAAAAGAGAGTTGGGTTGTCAATGGACTGGGGAAACTAGACAGTGGGAAAAATTCCCATTTCCAAATGGTACAAACATCTTAGCATAAGGGGAAGAAAAAGAGTTAAGCAGAAAATGTTTATCTTTTTATAAACTTCAACAATGAAACCTAACAGCATTTGATGAAATCAAGTGGGGTAATCATAATAATATTTCCAGTTCCTTTAATCTTAGCATCATGGGAAAATGTATTTCTTTTTTTTTTTCTTCTTTTTTATTTATTATTATTATTATTCTAGTTATTGATTTTATTTTCCCATAGAATTGTTTAATTTTTGATTTATTGGGGCACTGTAAATAAAGTTTAGAATATTAAACTTAATTTTTTTTTAACTATTTTCATAAAATTTACATTTTTGTTATTGTCCAAGTGTTAAATATCATCATCAATAATCTATTCATATTTTTTGTTGTTTTTTTGTCTATCACAGACTGCTAACTGTCTCTCATTAGCAATATGACATAATACATCTCATAGTTATTCATTACTTCAGAAGAAAAATAACAAACTTTTTCTAGTTTCTGTACTTGTCAACTCAGGTCTTACAAATCATCTTCCCCAGACAGTAGATGTCTCATGTTGCATTCTATTCTAGCACCAAGCATTAGGATGAAGAATCTATGTCTTTCATTGACAGTTTACATCACGTCACCAAAGTAACCCAAGTAATTTTCTTCCTTCATCAAAATCTTGAAAACTCATTATGAAAGCCAGTTTGATAGGATTTTTTTAAGGTTCCTGTTTGATGCGTAAATGAAACAGCATTAGCAACTGGAATGACACAAATAAAAAAACACTCAACTCACACAAGTAGTAGACAGAGGCTATTCAATATGGATTCATCCAAGATATTCAATAATCCAACATGAAACAGAACTAATGTTTTAATTTAATTATATAATTAAATTTGAAGTATTTAGCTTCCGTTTTTGAAACATGGTAATTCCTGTGTAGCGAAGAAACCATATTTTAATTCAGTTAATTTGTAATATTTATGCTCTGTAAATTTACATTGAGCACTGTTTTGTAAAAATAAAAATATCAATAAGAACACCGGATTATATATCTTACTGTTCTTTCATTTTATTATTTATATATATATATATATATATATATATATATATATATATATATGGTGCTGAAAACTCAGTCTGATCAAGGAAAAATTAAAAAATTCTGTTTGATCATTTTGGGGAATAAATGAAGCTGAAAATTTTACTGTACGCCCTTGTGTACCTTCTCGTCATACATGTCTGTTTCAACAGATTAATGCCTTATGGCAATCAAGAAAATACTTCCTTCATCACTACAATCTTAACTTGTTCAAAACAGTTAGCCATTATCTTCTCCACATCATTGCATAACCTGTGCCTCTTACTATATAACCCACTACCAAGAGTGGCTCTCGGGCCTTATATATGGTGAACATCATCGTAAAAGAAAAAGAAATTCTCATTGATCAAACCTAAACTTGTATTTGTTGATAGTGTGCTAAATTTTTTGCAGGTGGCTTGCATTAAAGTTACTGTAGGTTGTTTGTATTAAAATTTCTTTAATTGGTTTTATAAGTTTAAGTTCCTATTATTACATGAAGACAACCAATTTAAATATATTAGCAGAAATAAGCTAAAAACAAAAATTAATTTGAAAAAATATTTATTAATCTAAGATCAATTACAAGTATTTTATATCTAAAATATAAAGAACATTTTTTTGAGGAGAATATTAAATTTCTTGCTGTCCCAAAAATGTTATCATTTCACAATTACTGTAGAATAAACTTTTATCTTTTCAGCTTGTTTAATCTAACTTGGCTTTGTTCTTATTTCAAGTTATGTTCTATGATCAGTAAATGCAAATCTATTAAGGCTACTAGGAGGCTGAAGGTAACAATTTCCTGGATGGCATCATCACTCATGATCAGATGTGGTGTCACCACTACAAGCCAGAATCAAAACAACAGTCTATGTAGGTGTGACATGCAAATTCCCCATCAATGAAAGATTTCAAGAGACAGCCATCAACAGTCTTTTGGAAGAAGTGGCATGATCTTCATGGATTTCCTGGAAACCAGACAAACTGGTACTTTTACATCACAAAAGTAAACTGAATGCCTAAATTTCCTGAATCAGATCTAATTAAAAGACAACTTTAGATGTCATGCATGGCGCCAGATCCATTCAGAAGTATCTAAACTACCTGCCGTGTACAACTGCTTCCTCAGATCAATGATTAAAAATGACTTTGAGCGAGTGAAGCCTGTGGGTTTTGGCAAATACTGTCCTTCTTTGAACCTTGTGAACTGGTGCTACACAATCATAAACAAAGAAGTATACCAAATAGCAGAAACCACATCACTTGAAGACTTTCATCAGCAGCAACAACTAAAATGGATAGCAAATGTAACTTGAACAGAAAATAATATTATCAAGATGTTCAAACAAAATTTAGGAAGGAAACCCCTATCAATACTGAAAAGAGAGGTAAGATCTTCTGGACTTGAGAAAACTATTTTCTTGAAAAATTGTTTTAAGAGAAAAGTTTTATAAATTTCTACTAGAAGTTGTCCTGTCAATGGATGCCAAATGTTTCCTTATAAGGAAACAGCTAATATTACAATTACTATTTGTTTGCAATATGATAATGACTGGCTTAGCACTAGTTTGAAGACCATGGATTACATTGCAGAATTTGGCTAGTCCAGATTTGTTGCCTCCTGTTTTGGATCAGTAAAACCTGGAGTCCATAGATAACATTGTTCTGAAAATTATGTTTTCGTTGTTTCTGGATGTTGCCTCTGCAGGTACAAATTTTAATAAGCATGACATGTTCACAATTATTTACATTACTCAGACTATTGTCCTTATCTTTTTCGCCATATTTATTACGTTTTGGCCATTGTATGCTCCAGCCTTCTTCATGGTGGTTGGAATGTCAAACTGAACCCTTTCCAACCACCTGAAGAAGGACAGAGCATACTACAGCCGAAACGTTGTAATAAATATGGTGACAAAGATGAAGACAATAGTCCAAGTAATGTAAATAGTGTAAATAATACCTCATCTCAGAAATATAGACAGATAATGTTTGCAATTGTTAATCACAAATAAAAATGTATAACCAATGGTAGTGACTATGTGTAAACATAGTCTTTTGTAACTGAAAACTAGCTCTGTCCAGTGTTATCATGTTCTCTATACCTATCTTAGTTTCTATTGAAATAAATAAGATTCATTAGTTTTGGTGTGTCCCTTGTATCTATAATACAAGCAAGATTTCATAAAAAAAAATGTTGCATTGACTTTAATTGACAAGATCTGTCTGTTTAATTTTTCTTGTTTGTATATAAGTTGTTGGAAAATTCATGGAAAAACTGTTTAAAATTTGTCATATTTTGTTTAAGTACTTTTGACCATCACAACTCAAGCAAAAGCTTTATGAACTTGAGACAGTCACTTTTTATGACAAAGAGTTTATATAAATTTTGTTGAACAAGACAAAGTACTTTTGTTATGCTTTACTTCTATGCATTCAAGAGCCTTCTTTTCTGGACTTAATAACATTTACACAACATTTATTATAGTAGTTTAACAAAAAATATTCTTTGAAAATTCATCTGTTATAACCATTTTCCTGATGTTTTTGTCTTCCTTGAACCAATCAACACACTTTCTCTACAAGCACGGCAGTAAACAAAGGACGTGAGAGTGAGTGAGAAGGTTGTAATTTAGTGTGCATGTGCAACAGATTTCAAGGCCAATCTGTGCCAAATGGCTTCACTCTGTGTACTTTAGCTACATTACCATAGCAACAGTCCTGATAATTTTTGATCAGACCTTGTATTAATGTAAGCAGCATAACTTCAGAAGAAATAACTTTTGACATTTATAAAACCCAGGAAATAATTTTTCAAACACAAGGCATTTGTTAATTCAGCTTCAGATGCCTTTAGGCCTAAATCTAGTCCTATTTCCACCTCTCTATTTCAAATTTTCATGTTGTATTGTTTTTTACTACCTGGTATAGACTTTAAATAAAATATAACAAAAAAAATTCAATTAATTTTTTTCCATCTTACTACCCTTTTCCCATATCACAGACCTATCACTATTTTCATGGAAAACATTCTGATGGGCTACATTCCCTAATTCCACCAGTTCAGACCTTTACTGCCAAGACTCACCATATTATATACACATGGGCAAACTATCCTCATTCTCTTCATGGTAAGAAAGAAGTATTACTTGGACAGCTTCTTCCCAAGAGCTGCTGCTTTGTGGAACAGACTCCTGAGTGGATGCTTCCCAAACCACTACAAAATTTACCCTCTTCAAGTTTATGAACCAACATTATCCATCCTACATATCCTCATAATCCACAATTCTTAAGCTTCCTATGCAATAACTCTTGAGCCTTTTATTAGTGAACAGTAGCATAAAAAAAAGGAATATGTTTTATGACAGAGTTCAAATTTAAAGCTTGAATAATTTTCATTTATTCAGATAGCAGCAATTAAAAAAGTGTCTTTTTAAATCTATGGCCATCATGATAGGGGTTTTGCTGACTCAACCATTGAGAGACGACTCAAAAAGAAGAAGAAAAAGAAAAAAATGCACATAATGTCTTGATGTTTTTTTAATGAACTTATGCCAATATTCCTCTCCAACCAACTCCAAGTATTGCCATTCAGAGATGAGATGAAGAAACACTTCATTTTTTGCTTGGACGTAACTTCTATGCATAGAAAATTTCCAAACGGCTTAGTTTTTTTGATTGGAACAAGTCATCAGTAGAGATAAAATCAAGCATTGCATAACATGTCATTTAGATAACTGAGTGTTTGAATTCATCATTCAGATCTTAACATCAAAAAAAAACTCAGAAGAAATATCTTCTGCAAAAATCATTTCACTGGGCTGCTATTCTTCAACAAAGATAAATATCATAGAATTGCATAATGTCCCCTGCATGTCTCAGGCAGTGACTTGACCATTCTATATATTCCTCATTAGTTTTCTACTTTCATCCCTGTTTTTTTTTTCTTAGTTTCTGTCTCATTGTTTTTGACTCAAATGTAGTTCAACTTATTTTATGATGCAGTTAAAGAAAGACAATATTCAAGAGCCCCGTTCAACTCGGATAATATTATTTAATCATTAATGCTGCCAGAAAAAATGGATGTTAGTAAATTATTCTGCACTTCATACAGTATAAAAGAACCAACATATATACATACATACCTATTTAATCCAACATTTTTATTGTTCAAACATTATTTTTAGCATGTACCCATATTTAATTATCATACAGCCGTATCCCATTGAAACACCATATGATTACTGAAGTTGAGCACCTATATGATCACTGAAGTTGAGCACCTATATGATCACTGAAGTTGAGCACCTATATGATCACTGAAGTTAAGCAAAATCAACCCTGGTTAGTACCTAGATGGATAACCATTTGGAATACCAGGTGCTGGAAGCTTCCCAGTTCAAGCATAAGTAATTTTGTTATGCTTTGTGTCTATGCATATAAAAGTTTTCTTTTTTGGATCTAATAACACTTAGACAACATTTTACAAAAAATATTCTTTAAAAATGGCTAAGACTTTAGCTGAAAACACTTAAAACCAAGACATTTTTTATATTCATTAAGTCTGAAAAAGAAAACACTTGTATGCATAGAAGAAAATCATTTTATATATATATATATATATATATATATATATATATATATATATTTTCTTTTCCAAGTTATTTGAATATATATATATATATATATATATATATATATATATTTTTTTTTCCAAGTTATTTGAATATCTTTATATCTTTACTATTTTTATCTCTACAAATACTTTCTTAATTTCCCTCAAGTGCACGATGAAGTAGGTCTGTTGACAAAATGATAACCTTTTGTGGACTAATGAACAACACATGACTTGAATCTTTTGTATTTAAATTCACATTTTATTTCACACCAATACTCCATCAGTTACTCTCAATATATGGACCTTACATTTGTCTGCAATGTGTGAGAGACTGCCCATCTCCTCCCTGCAGTGGTGGTTTATATATCCATTTGTCCACTATTTTTTTTCTTATATTAGGTGCATTCAAACCCTTGGCACTACTTTAATAGATTTGTCCACTTGTAAAAGATAGGGAAAATCTTTTGTGAAATAATTTTTGCAGGTAAGCCTTTTATAGACATTTCTTAGGCTGTGGTACTTGTCAGAATACAAATATATTGATTTTTTTTATTATTTTAGAAGTAAAGAGTGCGTCTGTCGATAACATTGAGATAGTAAAATCAATCCCTGACTTTTACAGAGTTATTAAAACTTAGTTGTTTGTTGACAAATGTCAAGTTTGAAACTGTGCTTATGCCATTGATATCTGCATATGCAAACAGATGTTTTTGTTTTTTTTTTTCATTTTATGAAAAGGCTTCTTTTAAATAAAGAATAAGTGGATATGTATATTTTATGTTGTATTTTTAAAAAAAATTTAAACATGGAATTGTTTGGTGAAATTTTTTTTTTGTTGTTTTTTCACAAAAGGTTTTTTGCCACTAAAGACCAAAAAGATGTATATATTTTTAAATTAGTTTAAATTTAATTCAAACTAATTTAATTTCAATTTTTTAATTAAAGAAGAAAAATTAACAGAAATACAAATAAAATATATAGATATCAGTTACGTAAACAAATTTTAAAAGCATGACATTTGTAATTAAAAAAATAAGTGCTGATAAATCAGTTAGTCAGGGATCAACTTGACACTGTTTCACTATTCTAAAAAGACCCTACTTCTAAATCAATAAAAATTAATATTTTTTTATTCTAAAAAACGTCAGAACTTGTGGAATGTCTTAAGAATAATAAACTTTCTTTTCTTTTACTTTAGAGCTGAATTGCGTCAAACTATTAAAGATGTTCACACTATTGACTGACACAGTTGCAAGTTTGTCTTGAGCATCAATTGTTGGGATTTGAATTAAGATCAGTCAGTCAGTTATATGCCATGCATGATGTTTTCCCACAGTAAGTTGTTATTTCTTTCCACCGTAGACCAAGGCTATAGAACCCAGTCTGTCCTGCTATTTACCCATAGTCAGTCAGTTATGTGCCATGTGTGATACTCGCTTAGGCAATCATGTATCTTTTGATACATGACTGACGAGGCAGATTCCCCCCCCCCACAGTAGGTTGCCATCCAAGGCTATACAACCTGGTCTATCCTGCTATTTACCCGTAGCTGGAGAGAGAAGAAGAGGATTCATACCTTTCCCAAGGGTATTAGCATGTAAATGAATGTAATGAGTTCGACTGGAATTCAAACTTGGCTCTCCGATTCCTCAATCCAAACTGCTATCCATTACTCCACCATGCCTCCTCCTTTCTCTAGTACTAATCTAATACTGTGCTTAAATTTGTAAAATCTAAGTACCAAAGAGGAAAGTTCCTCAGAACAATTATCATGAAAATATTTATAGAAAAAGCAGAGTGAAGCTATATTACAGCAGCTCCCTTTGAATTAAGATAAAACTGTGAATTTTAAAGATTGATTTTCTTAACAGGCAGGCCCTTCTTATATAAAAATATATAAATAAATAAATATGGCACTGCACAATCTTCTTGATATTTACTAAGTTTAACTTATGAATGCACAAGACTAGTCACATAACATTCTTAACTACAGGTAGTCAATACGTTCAGATATCTGACATAATCATTTTTGTTAGAATTTCAATACCATTTATAAGAAATGGAAAGGTGCGGATAATTGTATTAAATCTTTCAGGTGAACATGGTCTACTTGCCAATAAAATCAACATTCAAAATTCTGATCTTTATCTGGTCTTGAACCCTGAAATATTTTACTTGCAAGGCAAGACAAAGTACATCAGTCTTTTTATGTAGTCTTGAATAGTATAAATATTGTAATTAATTTTTTGAGCATTTTTCCTTTATTCATGTGATATGTCCCGGAAAAGGATATATTTGAATGAAGTAGCTAAGTGATTTTGGCTACTATAACCAAGTAGAATACGGTAGCAGTAATCAACTGGTACGTGTCGTAGTCGCAGGTAAGAAGTGTAGATCAATGGCGTAGTCCAATGGGCATCGTTATAGACTTAGCTCTCAGACTAAGGCTCTGTTCACTCTCGTACACGTCCGTCGGTATTTATGACGGACACCAGCCAATCATATTCTAGTGAGAGGAAACACAGGTGTATGCATATTCCATTATATCATCATGTTTTTGCTATTTTTATTTTATCCTGACATACAGTTCATTTTAATAACATCTTGAATATGTTGTTATTTTCTCTTTGAGTTATATGTACTATCCATTTTAGTTGTTGCTGCTGGTGGTGGTCCTCAAATGATGTGGTTTCTATAATACCAGTCCATAATATTCAAAGAAGAATGATCTTTACCAAACCTCTCAAGCTTTACTTGCTCAAAACCTGTTTTACCATTGATCATAGGAAGCAGTTGTATACAGCTGGCAGTTTAAATATTTCTGAATGGGTTTGATGAAAGGATAGGAAGTTCCAAAGAAACATGATCACTCACATCCTAAAGGCCTATTGCACATAAAAGGAAATTTTGATTGTGGAGTGGTGACACTATGACTATCAGCTTTTAGCTTCTCATAATGGATATATTTTCATTTGTGAGACATGCTTCTGGTTCTATCTAAATGGTTATACTCTGCATTTCTTTTGTTTGTGTGTATTCATTATAACCTGATGATGGCTTCCTTGAAAACAAGATATGTGTTTGGAGAAGAGATATATTCACTGTTATTCTTTTGTCTTACATTGAAAGAGTTGGGTGTACATATTGCTAATACAAATATAATATCTGCTTTGATAGCAATCTTAAATCATTAACATTTTTGTCAGCTGTTCCCAGAGTCTATTCCTCACCAACTCCATCAAATTAACAGTTTGGGTGGCATATTTTCTTCTAGGACCATCTGCTGTGAGTCAATGTCATATTCTCTAATCTGATCATCTTTCTTTCATCCTTGATTCTTTACAATTATGCCATTTCCAGATAATTAGATTTGGAGATCTTAATTACTTACTAAACATAGCAAACAAATTAGCTTAACTATATGGTTCATTCAGACTCCTTTTTTCATTTTTTTTTCTTGGTATTTAAGATGGGATTAACAATTTTTTGGTTGATTGGTTTCTTTTCAAGCTTTCTTCAAATAAATGTCTTTTTCATAAAAAAAACTAGAAAAAATGAGCTAAAATACATGTGTCCAGATATATCATCAATTTATGACAATCTTTTGTTTGGTCATTTGTTAATGTATTATATTTATGGTAATTGCTCCGGTGAGCTGCTTGCACTGGTTCCCAGACTTCATGAATTCAAGTGCCCTACGAGGCTGGCATCCTGCTCTCACCCTTTCACTGTTGAAACTGTTAAATGTAGCTGCCTCTTCTACTCCAATAGCTTCATATCTTACACCTCTCGCCTGTGGAACTCCCTTCCCTATTCCTGTTTCCCTGATAGCTATTATCTCCAACTATTCAAATGTAATGTCAATTGACATATCCAGTTGCCTTGCTCTATCCACTATCCTCCTCCTCATCCTTTCCTCTATCACTACTATCTACTCTCACTCCAAATTCTCTGTAACCCCTTGCATGCTAGTGGCTTCCTGCCTTGCTTGGGGTGAAATGCTTAAGAAAAAAAAAAAAAAAGAAAGTAGAATTCAAGAAATTTTCATTCAGAACAAAAAGCCAATGTGATTGTAATATTCTGCCAATTACTTCTATGTACACTCTAAAATGGCTTATTTTATAAAACAGCCAAACATTATATGCAATAGTTTTTTTTTGTGCAGAACAACTTAACAATTATAATGTTAATATATTTCTCATGAATAGGCTGCCTCCATGTGGTCCAATGGTGGATACATTGTGAGAAAGCCTCATATTTACTCCCTCTTAAATGATCATAAATATAATGGCTTTACATTAAAAAGAAAAATATGCAATATTAATTGTCCTGATCTAGCATCTCAGCTTCAGTCACTTTCCCACTTCTGTAATGTTTCTTCCCTCTGCCTTTTCTATAAATACTTTCATGCTAATTGTTCTGACGAACTCTCCTCTATTACTGTATGATGTTGGGTGAGCATAAGAGAAGGCAAGAAGTGCAGTTTATGAAGTTATATAAGAAAGATAATAATTTACCAAAGACTTGAAGAGGTTAAGGTTGTAGTGGTTAGGAAAACGTCTGTTCCACAAAGCAGCAGTTCTTGGGAAGAAACTGTCCGAGTGGAACTTCCTCCTTACTAATGGAATATGAAAGGAATGTTTTGCTAAACGAAACTACTTGCTCATTGATAAAAATAAAATTAATAGTAATTTGGGAATGCAGGAAAGCAATTATATTTTAGAAACAGAAATAAATTAGTTTTCTTGTATTGATCATGATAGCAATGTACAGAATTCTTTTTCAACATTTTTATCTGAGATGATAAGTAATGTCTTGACTAATGTCATGAAAATTAAGAACAATTTTAAATTCTCACTATGTTAAAATATACCAACCAAAATAGAAACCAGGAAGACATTACTGTTTTTTTTTTTTTTTTTGTTTCTAACTATTGTTTCAAAATGTGGATCTATACAGAAATATGACATTTTACTAACAAGGTGATGCTGAATAGTTTTTGGCTTTATCAGCTTCCCAAAATTTAACCTAATAGCTCAATATCAGAATTTTATTAAATCCAATTTTGGTTGCGAGTTTTTATCGTCTTGTATTGTAGACAGATAGAAACTTAAGTATAAGCTGATAATGTATTTTTATTTATATTCAGCTTTTAAATGAAATCTGTAAAGTTTGATTCTGTTTAACCTTGTATAAAGCAACCTGAAATTATTTTCTTATTCATATTCATTTTTCAAATGCCTACTTTCACTTTTAAGCATTTGCCAGTGGATCAATTCATTATCTCCTGTCATGCAATACAACTGCCTTGTATTGATCCTATGACTGGAGGGTTAATATATGCATTGCAATTGTGTTGCACTCATCTTCTTTTTCATTCTATAACTTATTTATTGATTGTTTTTACAATTGTATTACAGTGTATTTTTGTTACATTGCCCCAACACACCTGCCTCATCAGAATTCGTTATTAAATTGTGAAGTGAGAGTGCTATTCAGTTTGTATCTGACCTGGAGTTTCATTACAAATAGGGTAGATTGCAATTCTCATGAAGATATTGCTTCTTTAACTAGCCATAACTATGATGGCTGAATTGAATAAAGTACATTATATAAATTGTAGATTTTTTAAAATAGTGTGATTTCAAGGCTCACGACTGCTTCATTCTTTTTTCAGTCTCTTATTATTGATATTTGTTTCACTGAAAATTTCTTGAGCTTTAAATTTGTCAAATAGGATTAGAGTTTCTTTCAATTTTTGAATGTGAATTAACATAATATATGATGGATATCGCTTTAAATTGCTACTTTCCAGCTAATCAAAGTTCTTACTCTTCATATATATATATACTCAACTCTCCCATCGAATTCAACATATAAGGGTGAAGCAGATCAGTTCCTAGGAACCCACAGCTCAACACCAGCACATATGATTTGATTATAGTGGTGAAGGTTTTGTGCAGAACCATCCACACTTTTTAAAAGGCCAAATACAGACACTTGGTGCACTACGTGCCAGAAGGTCCCCAAATGACCCTCCCCAGATTTTGAATTCAGAGTTGCTCTTCTTCTTGACCAGTTGCCATCCAAGGCTATAGAAACCAGTCTGTCCTGCTATTTACCTATAGCTGGAGGGAGAAGAAGAAGATTCATACCTTTCCTAAGGCTATTAGCACGTAAGTGATTGTAATGACTAGAATTCAAACTCAGCTCTCCAATTCCTCAATTCAAACTGATATCCATTACTCCACTGTGCCTTATAACTACCGTTATATATAATTCTAGTTATTAATATATATAAAACTTATTTTAATATATATCAAGGTGAACAATATTTTTGCCAAAAAAATAGTAAATATTTGACTAGAGCAATAATTATTGAATCAGATATAATAAAGTTCACTACTTATGTCAACTCTGAGTTTCATAATTTCATGTTTAAGCATGTTTTTTAAAAATCACCATCATAATGATGACAATTACAATAAGTTTGTCTTTGTAATTTACCCCTGCTTGGATATGAAAAAACTATGTCACCTTCCTTGATGAATTTCATCTTAACATCAAGCAACTGAGAACATAAATTTAGTGTTGTATAAAACAACTGTACTGCACCTTTATCTCATAGTATAAATGAAAATGACCTGGTGATTCAGGTGGTAAGTGCAAATGACACCCCATTATGAAATGTCCAGTAATTCTCTAGTATTATAGGAAAGAAATTATTAAACACTAAATAAAATCTGCAGCAGTATGAATAAATACTTAATTTACTCAAAATTGACATTTAATAAAGATTTGGTGTGTGCTAAGATTCTCAGCCCTTTTTGAAAAAATTGAATACCCAATTGAAATATTTTTTACTGGAAACATTTGGATTCAATTAACACATACTCATTGATAATTACAATATTGCTATAAAAATGCAAGAGAAAGGACTATAATCATTTCACAATACCTTATACTCCTAAAACATAGGAAGTGTTAAATTTTGGAATACTATGGACATTTGGTCAAAACAAAGGTGGAATTATCCTGTAATATAAAGTATCAGAATTGGTAATTTTATTTTTAGCAGTGATATGTGTTTAAGTGAATTTCATTTTTAGCAATAAACTGTGCAGTCATTCACTTCACTAATTAAAGAAGAAAAATCTCTGCATTTCATCCAGGTAAACCTGAACTATCAGTAATAAAGAAACAGAAACAAACTGAAACTACAAAAATCCCTGATAGATGTAGCAGAGAGTGACCAAATCTGCTCAAAAATGGGTTCATCATGGAAGTTAGATATGACAAATCATCCAGAAGAAATCCAATTCAACATTCACAAGTGAATGGCATGAGCAACTGGAATGAAGAACATAGTCTTAGAGATTTATCATGCTTTTATTTTTCAGTTTTCAAACAGTGTGCAAGATTTCTGAACCATCATTTCTTTTTAATTATATAAACCTTCTTAAATGTGTGAGTTAGATCAGTTCAGAAGTGGATCTATTTTGAACCATCATTTTTTTTTAATTATTTAAACCTTCTCAAATGTGTGAGTTAGATCAGTTCAGAAGTGGATCTATTTTGAACCATCATTTTTTTTTAATTATATAAACCTTCTCAAATGTGTGAGTGAGATCAGTTCAGAAGTGGATCTATTTTGAACCATCATTTTTTTTTAATTATTTAAACCTTCTCAAATGTGTGAGTTAGATCAGTTCAGAAGTGGATCTATTTTGAACCATCATTTCTTTTTAATTATTTAAACCTTCTCAAATGTGTGAGTTAGATCAGTTCAGAAGTGGATCTATTTTGAACCATCATTTCTTTTTAATTATTTAAACCTTCTCAAAT
This sequence comes from Acanthosepion pharaonis, assembly GCA_903632075.3. Classification (NCBI taxonomy): domain Eukaryota; kingdom Metazoa; phylum Mollusca; class Cephalopoda; order Sepiida; family Sepiidae; genus Acanthosepion; species Acanthosepion pharaonis. The sequence continues at coordinate 311,060 of CAHIKZ030001403.1, forward strand.
GTGTGAGTTAGATCAGTTCAGAAGTGGATCTATTTATTTTGTGAAAGAAATTTCTCCCAATTTTTACTAATGGTTTTGTGATAAAAATGCTTCTTTTTTTCATGGAAGATGTCATACTATACAAAAAAGTCTTGGGAATGGCATGTCTAAAATAGTATTAAGTGATTGTCATAACCAAGCCAGTTTCTTTCTATTAAACCTATTGAATAAGTCTGAGACATCTGGGAACATGAATGATGGAAGTGTCCAGAAAAGCTTTTACAAAGGAAGATTTAATTTGTTTTGAATAAAACCTGTCAGATATTCCACAAGAGAAAATAGAAGATCTGATAAATTCAATGTCAAAAAGAATTTTTTTTTAAATCTTTAAAATTTGCTTATGACAAATCTATTGAGTTATAATTTCTACAATAAAACAGTCTTGAATGTTTTTTGATCACTGAATAAAACTTGTTTTAAAATAAAAGTGACAACTTTTGTCAAGTCTTTGTATAATTTATTCAATGCTGGATTCTCTCTGAAATTGATTTCTTCTGAGTTGGGTTATTTGGATTTGTTCTTCAATAAATTATGAACTGTATAAATATTAACCCATTAGACAGCACACACACACACACTCACATATATATATATATAAGACAATTGGGCACCTCGGCGTGGTGTAATGGTTAGCAAGCTTGTCTCGCTAGAACAGTTACGACTGAGTAATGAGTTCAATCCTCACTGGGTGCCCCATACTTTCGGCCTTGTGCCACATCTAAGCTACGCTTGGAAAATCGCTATATATATAAGACAAAATATTTTTAGCCTTTTTTTACATGTGGAGGAGGCAATTATATTTGCATTATCAAGGAGTATATTCCAGATAGTTTGGTAGGCCTCCATGTATATTTAAATAAGACCTAATTATGGACTAATTTAAATACAAATGGAGGCCGACCAAACTCTATCTGGAATATACTCCTTGGTAATACAAATATAATAACTTCATCCACTTGTAAAAAAATGGCTAAAAATAACGGAAGCATTATTGATAAAAAATCAAAAAGCCAACACTCAATAATATCAACTAGGAACATGGTCACAATGTGCTGACAATGTTTGGGAAATATAACATTCCTATAATTCTAGATACATACATAAAACAATCCATACATTCAGTTAAAAGTAAAAATAAAATCATCCATGTAATGGCTAAAAGTATAGCTGAAATCACTTGGAGATACAAAACATTTGCACATTATTTCGACATGATTTATGTCCTAAAAAAAGAAAATTATAAAACAAGAAAGAATAAAAAAAAAAAATTTTACCATAGTACTTTGTCAATCGTATTTAATGAAACTTGTTTTGTATCTATATCTATATCTATCTATCTATCTATCTATCTATCTATCTATCTATATCTATATCTATATATATATATATATATATATATATATATATAGGATCTCACCATCTGCAGAATCACCAACTGTGTCTTCATTTATCTATAGTTGGCCCAGCCAGGAAAACTCATGTATTCAAAACTTTATTAATGTAAAATATACTTCAAAATAGTAAGATATCAGTAAAAAAGACATAAGTCCTTGGTAATTATAATAATAATATTAATTGTACCCTGTTGAGACAAACCTTGTGTGTGCCACATTTTGGAATTATCTGAAAACCAAACCATGGGTTGACCCAAGTGTTGTGAGTGAAACTGGTGAGACATAACTCTTCAGAAGTTTCCAGTGATCGTGCTAGCATCAAAATTGTGGATTTGAGCAAACTGGCCAACTGATCATGCCAAATTATGTGCTTTCACTCAGAAATTATAACTATAACTAAGATATAGTTACAGTGTAAACCACAAGTTGGCTCTGTGTATGTTGAAGAAACACAAATGTGCTTGAGCAGACATCTGCAACAGTGACTTGCTAGCCATCCTAGCAGACAGGCACACCAAACATTAATAATAATAAAAAGAGAAATAATCAATATAAATGTCCTCAAGAAATCATCAATATCTGAGAGGAAAAACTCAGAATAAAAAAAAAGTTTTGTTATTGGCAATGAAATGTTTTTGCCTAATTCATTTCATTTTTACAGTTGGTTTGGCATGTAGTCCAAATGGATTTCTTTTAGTTGCATTCCCTCTGTGATCAAAAGGGCTTAGAGGATATAGTAAAATATTACTGATTAAAGTAGGCATTGATGTCATGACAGTCTGATTTTATATTATATTTGATAGAATTTTTTTTTTTAATTTCTTTTTTTCTAGCAAAGCCAAGAAATAAAAATTATTTAGCTACATATAAATATAGGGATCAACACTGCAAGGTGACTTCCAGTTTCATACTTCAGTGCAATCTTCAGGCCAAATGTCACTACTCCTTTAGGATATAGTGGGTTTTGTAGGTGGGTTGCAAGGGGATTAAAGGAAATGAAGAAAGAAGAAACCAGTCCCAGCTATATATATATATATATATATATATATATATATATATATATAAAACTGCATTTGTTCAAATCAGTTATTTGAAAATGACTCAAATCCTCTATATACACAGCATTAATTCTTTTGATGAAGACCAAATAGTCCATTTTACTTAATTTTTTTTTTAAGCATTTAACCCCAAGGAAGGTGGAATGCCACTAGTATGCAAGGTGTTACAGAACATGAGCGAGAGTAAAGCGGTGTTATGGAGGAAAGGATGATGAGAAGAACAGGGAATAGGTTAGGACATATGGAGATATCGATTTACATTACATTTGGATAGTTGGAGATTATAGCTATCAGGGAAACAAGAACTAGGGAGGGAGTTCCACAGGCGAGAAGTGTGAGCGATAAAGCTATTGGAGTAGAAGAGACAGCCACATTTAACTGTTTCGATAGTGAAAGGATGAGACTGTGATGCCAGCCTAGTAGCACGCTTAAATTCATGCAGTCTGGGAACTAGCAAAAGTAGCTTGGAGCAGTTACCATGAAAATATTTGTAGAAAAGACAGAGGGAGGCAACAACATGTCTGTGAGAGAGTGACTGTAGATGAGATGCCAGATCAGGACCAACTACATTGCATATCCATCTCTGGATCTTGTTGAGGACCTTAAGGTGAACAGCGGGGGCACCAAACAGAATTTCCATGCAAGGGCAAATGGTTGATTTATAGATTTGAAGGATTGACTTGGGTCAGAAAAACTCTTTGGTGCAACACAGATAACCAACTTTTCTTGCAGTGGATGAAGCAATTGATTCAATGTAATTGTTCCATCTCAGCTCAGCAGACAGTCTGAGACCAAGCAGTCACAAAGAGGTGCTCTCATGGAGTTGAGCATCAGACATTCTAATTGGTGGCAAGGATGGTTCCCTGTGGTGAGTAATAGAGAGCAGTTTTGTTTTAGAGATATTAAAGTTAACCAGCCAATTCCTGCCCCAGTCTACAACTGATTGGAGGTCTTTTTCAAGACTAATGGCCAGGTTAGTTTTGTCAGTGATACCAAACTTGCTATTGAGACAGGAGTAAATAGTAGTGTCATCAGCATAGATGTCTACTTGGGAACTGATGACATCAGGGAGATTGTTAATGAAGATAAGGAACAGAGTAGGGCCCAGGATAGATCCCTGGGGAATACCTGTGTTTGTGGGAAAGGAACTGGAGGAGAATCCATTAAGGATGACCTTCATTACACAATTTGACAGGAATGATCGTATTAAGTCAAATAATCAACCTGAAATTCCGTATCCTTTAATTTTACGAAGGAGGCCGACATGCCAGACCCTATCAAATACTTTAGAGATATCTAGAGCAATGTGATGAGCTTCTCCATTACTGTGGAGTGTTTGGTAAACAATTTCAGTTATGGCCATGAGCACATCAGTTGTAAAACAGGCAAAACGGAAACCATATTTACTTATCAGAGAGCAGATCATAAGATATAAGGTAATTAACCACTTTGGTGTTGATTAAAGCTTCAAAGACTTTTCCGAAGAGTGGTAAGAGACTGATAGGATGGTAGTTAGATGGGTCAGAAGGGTCTCCAGAGTTCTTAAAGACAGGTACAATAGATGAGGACTTCTAACAGGCTGGAAAGCAAGATTCATTGAGGCAGTAGTTATATAATTTGGAGAGAGCAGGGGCCGGTTCAGGGGCACATTTCTTCAGGACAATGGCTGGTATACCCTCACCACCACTAGACTTATGGGAGTCTAATTTTGAGATGATGCCCAATACCAATGATGGGGTTATGTGCAACTCGCCTTGGTTCCAGTGCGGGGGTACACCAGAGCATTGAGTTGGAAGAGAATTTCCGAGCAAAGCACTCAGCCTTATCAGCTGAGGAGGTCGGGACCTCAAATTGGTTGAACAAAGGAGGTATTGAAGGTTTGCTGTTGTTAAGTATGCTTTTGCAGAGACACTAATAATCCTTGGAGCCGAATTTGCAAGATGCAGTATGTTGTTTCATTCTATCAGTAAATAGTGACTTTGCTTCATTGAGGACATGCTTGCACTTGTTATGGGCTGAGACAAAGAGATGTCTGTTGCAATCTGACAAGTCACTATGATATAGACAGAAGTGATTCCTATGGGCAATGGCAGCTGAGCAAGCAGCAGAGAACCAAGAGGATGAGCACAATTTAACCTTATATTTCCTAGCAGGGATGAAAGGCTCAATTCCAGCTTTTACCCAGGAGGAGACCTCGGAAGTACATTCTTGAATGGGGAGCTTAAAGACCACATCCCAGGGGACATCACGAAGGAAATCCCGGAATGAGTCCCAGTCTGCTTGTTGATAACAGAAAGATATTCTGTTTATAGGAGCTTCTTTGAATGGGGGTGGAGTAGGAGGAGATGTTGACAGACACTACAGAGATTCTCCATTGTTGTAAAATATCCACTTTTCATCACTTGTCACAACTCGTTTAAAAAATAGAAATAGTTTCCTTATGTTTAAATAGAAAATGCAATATGGAAATATGATCCAATAAGTTTTTTTCATTCATATGGAAGCTGCACATCAAAGTGACTAACAACCAAGTTTCATTCTTGATTTGTATATTTTGAGTATATTTCTAATCTTGTTCAACATTGATTATTCTGAAGTAAACTTTTGATACTTTTCTATAAATACTTTCATGGTAATTATTCTAATGAACTTTCACTATGGTTGTTGTTTTTGTTGTAAATGTTGCTGAACTGGGACAGTGTACAACCTGAAAGAAATAAAACATTTATAAATCTATAATTATGTGAAAACCTAATCATTCCCAATAAAGCTTGATTTATTTTGTAGCATCAAAGTTGCCACTATTTACTTACATTATTTACACTGTTATACTCATCTTCATTGCCATATACACAACATTTCCAGCCTACTTCAGGTGATTGGAATTTCAAACTGAACCCTTTATTTCATCCACTGTAGTAGATTGTTCTATGTGCAATACCACTTCCAGATATCTCAATTATCTCCCTTTAACTCAACTCTCCAAGATTTTTGGTATTGAACTCACAACTCTTTAGGTCCAGTAAACCAACATCTTTATCCATTGAGCCATGTGTCCTTGATGATATTTGCGTATGAATTTCTGGGACTTACAAACCTAATGTCTCAGCAACATTTTTTACCAGTGCTCATATTGCAATTTTTCTGTTATTATTATTGCATATTCTTTACTAGAGCTTATATTGCAATTTTTGTGTTGTTATTCATTGATTTTCTCTAGCACCCCTTATTACTAGTTTCCATATTTTATTCATTTCTATGCTTGGTTGGCTCAGGAGAATAATGTAAATAATCATAATACCTCATCTCAGAGATATAGACAGTTGTCACTATTTTTTTTTAAAGTTTACATACATTTTTTTTTTTTTACTAAATTTGGTTTAACTCAGGACAGGAACAAAATAGTTATTTCCTCATCATAGATTAGTTCTGGCATAAGGCTGTATGTAGAGAGCACATGAGAAACATTGGCTTACCACCATATCTTGTTGAAACACCAATTCTCATACAATCACTGAAGATAGGCAACATTGAGCTTGGTCAATAACTAGACTGCTTGGGAATATCAGATGCTGTAAGCTTGGATGCATGGTTGGTGAAACACATCACAGCTCAGAATTGTTAATCAGAGAGCTGAGTTCCAATTCCAGTCAGGTTCGTTATATTCATTTACACACAAATACCCTTGGAAAAGCATGAATCAACCTCTTCTCCTCCTCCCCCCCAGATATAGGTTAATTAGTAGGATTTTTATCAGTAAATCATTATTATCTCCAAAAAATATTTTATGGTTTTAAATAACCTGTAAAAGGTTGATAAGCCATAAAAATAACACATCGAGCAAACAAAAACTCTAGGAAACACAGAATTAATGACTCACAACAAAGCACCCAAATGAATAAAATTATTAAGGACCGAACTTTCTCTTCTGGCTGTGGTTAGTGAGATTAACTTGTTTACTTTAACTCTCAGAGGCACCCCATATACCAAGTACTATCTAAAAATTCAGGCTTCATACAGGTTTCTAAAAGGACTGCTTAGAAAAATTGGAAACAAGATTTAAGAATGAATTTTTATTGTTTACTTGACAAATTCCCCAAATATTTGGATAGCAACTTGTATACTATATTTTCTACCATATGATAGACATGCATTTCATTTTATAGTTGTCTTAAGTAGTAGTTCTTAATATTCTCCACCATCATTGATGAATAAGAAAATTGGGGTGGTGCAAAAAAAATATGACTTAAAACAAACATTTTTTTTTTAATCTTATTGTTGATGTAGACTACTTTTTCTGTTTGCATTTCCTGAGTCAGCAATAATAAATTATTCTCTGGTTAAAAATGGCTTTGAGCAAATTAAGCCTATAAGTCTTAGTGAATACCACAGTTCTTTGAACCTCATGGACTGGTGCTACAGAATCCCAAACAAAGAACTGTATTAAATAATAGAAACCAGATCACTTGATGACTAACAACAAAAGCAAAAAGAAAATAATGACATGATCAAAATGTTGACATTTCACATTACTTCAAACAAAAACTTAGGAAGGAAAACCCATCTATATTGAAAAGAATGATAATGAACATGAGAAACTCATTTTTCTAAAAAAAATTGTTTTAAGAGAAAGATTTTATAAATTTTAACTAAAAGTAGTACTGGTTGCACAGTCAATAAATGCTAAATGTTTCCTTATGAGGAAACAACTAATAATACCGTTACCATTGTGTATGCTAATTAGCATATGGTGTAATGGAATGTCCCACATTCCCTATTGCCTATGTGGACTGACTATATCAGTAGCTATATATAGTGAGCACAGGATATACTGGGGGCTTGCTTCGGCAATTAGTTGGAGATTCGTCTTCAGCTGTTCTGGTTGAACTTTCTGCCTTTGGGCAGAGATGAACCCAGACGACGATATGCCCAAGGGCAGAGTCTCATCTGGGGTTGTAGACAGCTACCTGACCCCATGTATACGGGGTCTATGGGGAATTTTTGCCTGAGCCTATGGGCTTGGTTTTGACCTCACATTAAAAATGACCTTTGTGCCATATACTACCTCATGAGGAAATGAGGTAAATAACCTTGCTTCAGGAATTACAAACCTGCCACCCAATTCCCTGTCATTATAGTGTATTTTTTACAATAAACCTTTCTTCTTTCACCTATGCACATGTTGCTGTTCCTTCACTCGAGTACTGTAGAATATTGGTTAGCTTGCAAGTGGTCTGACACACAAGTAGACTTGTGTAGTCACTTGAAATTGAATCCAGTCCTGAGTCATTTAATGGAGAGATATATGAGTGAATAGAGTCCACTCATGCAAATGTGTTGGGCAGGTCCATTCCAGCAAAGTGCACTAACCCACCTGCTGCATTAGGTACTCTCCTATAAATGAGGTAGATTAGGTGGCTTGCCTTTACATAGGAGATACAAGAATGCAGCCATGTTAGCTGGTAAGTCATTTGACTTTGTCTGTTTGTAACCTCTTTAAGGATACAACAACATATAACTTAAATAATAAAAAATAATCAAACAGCTAGGAACATAAAAATGTACTTCAAAATTAATTTACAAAAAGCAACAACAGTCACTAGTTTTATTAATAACTTGGATATTTTTTCTTGAAGACATGTGACATTTGAAAAAAATTAAGAACTGCTAGTCCAGAGGTCAGTCTGACGTAGAGAATCATGAGGGGAAGTGGGAGTGCAGCACTTGGAAATATAGAAAAAATAAAGTAACTTTGTCATTACAAAAATGTAATGATGATTGTTGGTATTGTAACACCTAAAATATTATTTTCAAAATGCTCTATTGATATGTTGGTAGCCTAATGGATAACAGCTCAGAAAGAGGAATCAGAAAACAAAGTTCAAGTTCCATTTGAGCTTAATGAATTCTCGTTTACAGAAATATCCCTGAGAAAGATATGAATCCATCTCTTCTCCTCCCAGATATTTGTTAAATAGCAAAGCAGAAGTTGCTCTCTAGCCTCGATTGGCAACCAGTTTTGGAGAAGGATAACTCTAAATTCAAAAATAGTTGTGTATGAAGTGGACAACTCCACCCTGTAAGATCCTAATTGCTGCACAAACCACCCCAAACAAGATGGTAAAGCCACTAAGACACAAGTGGTTACTAGGTATGGAAGAATTAGGAACAGATACATTATTAATGAGTGGGAAGAGAAAAGAGTAATTAGGAGGACAGTAGATAGTGATTGACATTGCATTTAAATTTTTGCAGATTAATGTTGACATAAAAGCAAGGAGCTGGAAGGGAGTTCCACAAGCAAAAATGTAAGAAAAGAAACTGTTAGCATAGAACTTATGGCTACATGTAAATTGGTGAGATCTTGATGCCAGTCTAGCGCTGTGCTTAAATTCAAAGAATCTAAGTACCATAGTGAAGAGCTCATCTGAACAATTACACTGAATATATTTATAGAAAAGACATAAGGAGGCAACTTTACGGAGATGGGAAAATGACTGAGGCTGAGCCACCAGGTCAGGACTGATAATATTGCTGATTCTTCTTTGGATTTTATCAAGGAACTAGTATGGTGAAGCTATAACCCTATGCCTCACAGGTGAGTTTAAGGATGTCAGAGAGGGAGCGAGAGTGAGAGAGACTCAGCCATATAATGCTGGTTAGTTTGACATTGCCATTTTATGAAAAGAAAACAAAATTTTATAAAAAAATGTTCAGCTGTTGAAGTATGACACTGAAAAATTAACAATTAAAAGAAGAAAAAATGGCTTTAAAAAATTAGAAGAAAAAACACTTAAAATCTTTTTCCATTTAATATTTTATAATAAATCTCATTGGACTGCCCAGTTTAGTAGAGCTATTCTAACCATCAAGTGGACAACAGGGGAGGCCAGAGGCAGTAGATGTGATAAAAATCAGTACAGCTGCTATTAACAGAGTTCAAGGTGTTGTTGTCAACAATCTGCATTGCACCTTCATGTGAGTACACACTGGTGCAACGTCATACCAATTCACACAGAAAGTAGGCAAGAACTGCTACAAACAGAAGTCTTATACTGGATTGAAATATATAAATTCATATAAGGTAAGAAATATATTATCTCTCAGAGTTGATAGTAAATTTGATTTCTAGGATCAGGTTAATTTATTCTCGGAGATATTTAATTTTAAACAAAAAGCAAGAGACGAAAAAATTAACACCATATGTTTACATTTTGTTATGGTTTAATATCATTTTTGATGAGATTCAACTTCATTATTCTTCATCCAAGAATTTCAGCTTTTTATAGAAGATTTACTTTAGGTTATTATTTATCTATTGTATTTATAGTTTGTTTTTTTTTTTACTTTAAGACATTTTATTTAGAGGGAAATTCAAATGGTTGTGTTAATGACTTAATCTGTTGTAATAATATTGGCATAAGTTAGCATGCTTTTATTTCCTCACTTGTTTGCTAAGATTAATTAAACATTTTTTACAAACTGATAACTCAGTATATATTATGAAATATATTAAATATATAAGACAGTTTAGAAAACTTCTATTTTAGATATTTTGGTGATGAATGACCATTATCCAAAAATTGATCTTTTGCAAAACAAAATGTAATTCAATACGAATGCTTGGTTTTTACTTGAATTTTATTGTTATAAAAATTAGATCTTAACTAATTTCAAATCAGTTTTTCTTTTTCTATCTTTATTTATTATGTGGTATATTTTCATCAAAAGATTTTCGAAAAGTAAAATGATTTTCATTCTTTAACTACAAGAAGCATACTTAAAGAAGTAACTTCCACATTAAACAGAAAAATCTTTACACCAATGTTTAATACTTAAAACAAATTCTCTTTGATGAGAAAAAACTTTCTGAAAATGTGAAAGTCTATGATGAGGATGCATGAGAGAGAATGAGCATATGTAAGATATATATGTGTGCATTTATGAAAATGTGAATATGTATGATGAGTATGCATTTATGAAGATGTATGAGTGTGCATTTATGGCACAGTGGATAAAGGCATTGGTTAGATCCAGTGACAGGACCCAAAGAGTGTGAGTTCAATACCTGATTAAGGCAGTGGAGAACTTTCAAAGGGAAATTAGCAGGAGATAACTGATAACTGACATCCATCAAACATGGCATGTGGAACTAGAACAGTCTACCCCAGTGAGCGAAATAAAGGGTTCAGTTCGAAATTCCAACCACCTGAAGAAGGCCTGAGCGTACAACGGCCAAAACGTTGTGATAAATATGGCGACAAAGATGAGGACAATAGTCCAAATAATGTAAATAAAGTACATAATACCTCATCTCAGAAATATAGACAGACTCTGAAGGGTTTCTTAGTCAGAACAAAATCTTTTCATCACACCTCCCTTTTACTTCAGGCAAGCAGATAAAAAAAAAATGAGTGGTATAGATTTTCAAATGTAGATAACAGGAGTTTTTCCTATTCCATTTAAGTATAATTGAGATGTGAATGAATGCAAATGTCAGAGAGCAGATTTCTTTCTATTGCCTTGAGAGAAAATAACCCCTGTCATAACTAAGGCAAATCCAAAGAGGGTTGTATCTCAATGATTGACACAAGGACATGGGTTCTCTATTGTTGAATATTTCAAGTAATTTAAGGTCAGATTTTTCATGCTGATTTTTTAATGCTTTTTATAACATAGACAATCATGACTCTCCACGGTTCCCTTTACTTTAAAATCTGTAAATTGCATATTGCCATGCTTGTTCTTGTTAAAGTCAGTGAAGCCATATCCCATTGCCTTTCCCATGGTTTTGAATTCAGAGTTCTTTTAGATTGGTTGCCAACCAAGGCTTAAGAAAGACAAGTCTGTCTTTCTATTTAACTCAGGGGTAATGTAAAGAGAAAATAGGTATTTTTGCAAATTCCAATATCATATTTGCCAGTTGCTTCCAACTCAGCCAATGATTCTGTTTATTATTGTTATCCATTTCTCCACTAGCACCTTTGTTCATATGGATACCTGCTTAACCCTAGAACACTAACCATGGGTATAATATACCCAGCGCAAATTTTCCTATTTTTAATTACAATTTTCAGTACCTAATTTTCTTACCTAAATAATGTTTTTCAGTTCCTATTAATGTTAACTCAAAGTACAAAGTTTGAAATGCCTGCATGTAAAATATTTCAAATAAAGGTTTATATTTAATATTTTTTTTGATATTTTCAAAATATACCCATGGTTAGTAGTGGTGTAACTTTAATTGATGCTTAGTGTTCTAGGGTTAATTTTTGCAATGAGATTTTAAAATACAATTTTATTCAGTATTTCACAGAGTTTTTAAACAAATTAATTAAACTGTATATTTTTGTATGGAAATACGAACTACTCCTGTCATATATTAGTGGGAGATGCCCATCCTTCACTTTTCACCCTCGATAGAGTTCAAAATTGTCTCTGTGTCCTTGTAGGCAACAAAATATTATTCCACATTGTCTTTCTTACAAACCTATCTCTGCAGTCTGCAAAAATGTTCATTTGCTTTGTCCAGTCCAAGAGCCACTCAAGCTAGATGGTTACTGCTTGAGGTTGCTATATGGATGTAAATGAAGGGAGTAAGTGCAGATTATAAGGATATGTAGGATAGAAAATGGTTGACCCTCAACTTGAAGAGATTAAGATTGTTTCATCTTCTTGGGAGTCTGTTCCACAAAGCAGCAGTTCTCAGGAAGTAGCTGCTTAAGTGGAACTTCCTTCTTACAAAAGAGATATGAAGGGAATGAGGGCAATTTGACTGTGGCATAGTAAGTTTAGGCTGTAAAGGTCTGAACTGGTAAAAAAGTAATCTCCTGGATTTTATTTGATCAATGAGAATGGTTGATATAGATTAATCGCAGATTGTTGCCTTCATAAAAAATCCCTAAAAATTATAGCCATTACTCCACTGTGCCTCCTTTGTAATGGATAGCGGTTGGATTGAGGAGGTGGATATAACAGTTTGAATTCCAGTCGAATCCATTACATTCACTTTTATGCTAATACCCTTGGGAAAGGTGTGAATCTTCTTCTTCTCCCTCCAGCTATGGGTAAAAGCAGGACAGACTGGGTTCTATAGCCTTGGATGGCAACTGGTCTAGGAGAAGGAAAACTCTGAATTCAAAACCTGCAGAGGGTGAATGGAGTCTCTCTGAGCCTTGGTTGGCAATCCATTTAGTGATGGTGTCATGATAAAAACACCCTTGATAGCCCTAGCGAAGCATCAAGTATTCAGCTATTTGACAAGATTATGAACTACACCAATCAAAGTATTAGCTATGACAGATAAGGAATACTGGAAATGTGTAATGAGTTCAATCTCGGCTGAGGCTGCAAGATGATGATGTATTATAGCTTTAGCCAAACTGAATGTTATACTACACATGACTGACTTAGGGTGTGTACATCATCAGTTTATAAGAGTTTGAAGATCAACCAATCTTTCATCATTGTGTGGACCTCAAGCCACCTCAGAATAAACAGTGACATTTGTGTGAATGTGGTGGTATATATCTCCAAACTCTTTACTGGCCTATTTCAGCATCATAATAAAGAATACTTCAGACAGTCTAGGAGCAAGCAAGAAAAATACATTTTCTTGATATCCTTACTGATATTAACGATAAGAAATTTTCAAAAGACCAATTTTGTATACCAATATATTCCAATTCTCTTGTGATTTTGGTGACTATCTGTATAGATAATAAGAACAATCTATTGGTTATGATACATACATTTCTCTCAAAGATTGACTTGTTCTCTCTTCAAGTAAAGGGTCATATCTATTTTTATATATATATATATATATATATATATATATATATATATATAATTTATTTGAAAATTATAATATAAATATGCTATAAAATCACTACAAAAATAGCCATTTTGTAGAATCTAAGTAGGTTCTACATTCAACACCATCACTTGATAAGACACCAGAAGTGTTGAAACAAAATGGCTATTTTTACAGTGATTTTATAATATATTTATGTTATAATTTTCGAATAAATTATATTTATTTCTATTCTGTATTGAGCACTGTTTTAAGAATAGTATTTTGGTTATTGGAATTTATTATATATACATATATATATATATATATATATATATATATATATATATATATATATATATATATACATGAATTATTCACACAAAAACTAATGCAAAGGTTAATGATTTAAATGGCGAGACATCCATCATCATAAACAATTCAAATAATATACAAAAACCTCCAGATCCATTATGAATGAATTGATCCTTGTTTTATAAATTTCTGTTGTATTAGTTTTTTTTTTTTTTACAAGCTTTCGTCTGTTCCTACAGACATCTTCAGGTATAGAATAGATGTTGTTTTGTTTTTTTTTCTCTTAGTAATAAGAGGACAACGAAAATATATGTGTTGTTGTATCAAAAAAATGCTATTGAAA
>CAHIKZ030001403.1:327500-475000 GCA_903632075.3 Acanthosepion pharaonis
GAAAGTCAGAACCATCATATTGGTCCAAAACCTAAAGGCACTGAGATTAAATCATGTAAGAGGACTATGAGACCCAATTTAATTTTGGGTTAACGAGGGTTGCATGTATATATATATATATATATATATATATATATATATATATATATATTTGACCCTTATTTGAATTATTATAGTAGATTGTTACAAGAGCGGATGCTAAAAAGATTAAATCTATGCTACAAAGTCAGCAAGAATCATTGAAATAATTGTTTCCATAGACCAAGAATACATCCATGTACCTATTGAAATGTTGATTGCTGCTTGTGACTCCATATTTTTTGTTGAAATGAGCTGTCCAGCAGTGTCATAAGGTCATAACCAATTTGAACATCTTAATCCTTAAAAATCTTAAGAGCATGTATTTACAATAAATACTGTCTTAATATGCATTATTTAAACTAGATATAGCTTGTTCGAGTTGCCTGAATCATTTCTTGAGAAAGCTTCAAAATATATATACATCTTTTGTGACACCCTGTATATATAGTGTAGTATAGGAATCAATGCTGCATGGTGACTGTCAGTTTCAGCCTTCGATGCAATCTGCCAAAAAGATTGTCTATATCTATAAATGCTCTATCTCCAATATTGAGCACACATATGAATAAAAAGACGAGGAAAACTATTTTTAGTGGATGCGTTTCATCCTCTGAGGGTCTTAAAGATTTATTTTGTTGCTTGTGTTTATATATAAAAGCAAGGATGTCATTGGTTTATCAAGGCTTTTAAATTTGAATACATTCATGAATATTTATTCAGTAGTTGAAAGGTCAGTCAAAACATGTGGAGGACACAAAGTGCCATAATTCAAAATCTGGTAAGACAAAAGTGAGTATTATTCAAGAAATATTTTTTTGATAAATGAATATTCTTTAAATTGCAATCAGATTGTTATGGTTTGGAATGAAGCAGGTGCTGTATGTCTTCAACAACATGAGGTAATGGATTTTAACAGTTTTCTTTTGATTTTTTTATATTTTTGTGGTTATGTATATTGGCTTGGAAAGGGAGTAATTCTTTCAGAAAAGGTAAGATTGGAAAGAAACTGGGGTGTAGAATTATATTTTGATAAGATTCAATAGCAGTACTCTTGAAAAAATTTCTTTTGAGTAAATTACTTTCTCTTTTGATAAGTGTGACATTTTTTTAAATCAAAGTATAGTTTTCCTCCTGTCAATTTATTCATTTTGTTCCTTCACCTATACACTCTATCAGAAAATAATTTACACACACATATAAAATACAATAAATATTTTTATATATCAAAAATGGTATTGGGGAAATTGTATGACAAAGCGGAAAAAGATTACTTGTGATGCATTTTGTCCTTCAGGACTTCATCAGACTCAATTTATGTTGTTACAACTATACATGTACATAAACAGGATTGGGTGCTGGAAAGTTTAGAATTTTTTCCTTTATATCTAGCCAAATTCATTTTGAGTCTTTTTCTTGACATCACTTTTGTTAGTAAGTATCTCACAGTGTGATATTAGAAAATCTGCCAAGAATGGTGGAATTTTGCACTCTCTAGACATTTACATTGTAGTGAATTATTTCTCCTTTGATCAGAGTAACATTTTTTTTATGCCAAAGTTGTAGTTAGTCTTATTACAGTGGGTAACCAATGCATTGACATATTGTTTTGTAAAATATACCTTTTGTATTCATATAATTTTTTATTTAGATTCCTTGAGGTTTCTTCTATTTATTTTTTGAGACAATTATTACAGGAAATTGAGTAAATGCCTCCTACAGATTTTAGCTTATTATTTTGTTTAGTATTGACTAAATCTTTTATTGTTTTTGATGTACTAGTAACAAATTTTATGTTGAGTTTAGATAGATTCTTTTCGATTGTAGATGTAGTAGAGTTGGTAGGATAATATATTTTTTTCACCAGGTTTTTCAGGAGAGGTCATTTTTGTTTAAGAATATTTCATGGGCCTTTGTTTTGCATTGAATATAAAATAATTAGGTTACTAGAAAAGTTTTAAAATGTTTTCAATGTATTTCTCCTCTTCATGTAAATAATCTGGGCTGCATATTCTTAGTGTACTTAAGTAGAATCTGATTATTATGCCAAATTTTATTTTGTTGTGATGATAAGAATAGAAATTTATTCCCCACACTCCTCATTTGTGCACATATGTAGTTGTATTAACATAACAAATTCAGTCCGCTGAAGTCCTGAAGGACAAACCATGTCACAAGTAAACTTTTTCCACTTCATTATTGTTATGGTCCAGGTTAGGACCAAGGAAGACCAACACGAACACAAGAGTAGAAATAATGAAGGTATATTACATGAAATAATAATACAAGATGTGGAAGGTGTTAGTATGACTGTCAGTCTGGATTGGAGTGAACTACTATTGGCTCGACTTGATTTGACCCTCTCTCTTGAGAGGCATAGTATACATAGTGTTAGGAAGAGTTCATTCTGTAGTTATAGGTATGGACTCATGACAATCATATATATATATATATATATATATATTTAGGAAACGAAAGTGAAATGTATAAATGCAGTATTAATGAATTGTAAAATTTTAAAAGAGCTAATGTTCCAATGCTTATGCATTCTTTTGTTTACTAAAAAGTAAGTTTTCACAATATAAATATCCTCCATCCAACAATCAAACAAATTACCATTAATTTTTATTTGAACCCAATAAGATTGTTGTTCTCTTTTAGCATTTAAGAAAAATAGTTCTCTGTGAAGTTACTTCATTATCATTTGGAACACAGATGTTTCCACAAAAACCTGCTTTGCGCTGCAGGCAATTCAAATAAAAAGCCAACTTAAAAAAGGATTTGCTCCACCCATTTGGTGATTGCTGTGGCTTCAAGCACTGGTTATATGAGCTGTGGTCAAAAAAGTAAATAAAATCTATACTCTTCTTCTCAAAGTGGATTAGTGGCTGTCTCCAAGGAATTAAAAATAAACAAACCTTGGCTTCAGTACTTTAGCTAGCAAGACACTATATCCAAACATTGCCTTTAACCCTTTCATTGCTCAATGTCAAAAGTCAGTTTACCATTTGCTGGCTGAATTTAAAAAAATTCTCCTTGCCATATACCTTGAGGATGTAGGTGATCATGACTCTCCACACATTCCTTTTCTTTTATTATCAATGAATTTCCATAACTTCTTGAGAAAGGTAGTGGAGTGATTTTTTTATTTCCTTCTTTATAGTTTTTTTGTTTTTTAAATTCTGAGTTGTTTGTCTTTTTCCGAGATGGTTTGAACCTAGTTTACCCTATTGTTTAACTCATACATTTGTGTCGATAGAAGAGATATACTAGCCTTTCCCAAGCACGATGCAAAAATTAATACAACAGATGAGGTTGGGAACTCAGCTTGCTAATTCCACTTTTCATTCTAGACCCACACATCCACAAATTAAAAATAATTTCTTTTATGTACTGCATCTCTTCAAGACATGGGCAATCATAGCTCTCCATAATTTTCGGTTCTTTTATGTACTGCTTTTCTCTGTTCCTCTTAGTTTCAAAATATCTTGTTAGTGTCAAATTTTCTAAACCCTCTTTCCTCATTATATACTCTAGAAATTCCAACTGTTTCTTTCTGATGCTAAGTATAACTGTCTTTTTTGTTTCCATCTTCTCTAAAACTTGTTCAGTCTGTTGTTTTCTAATTAAATTTTCTTGTTTCTAAATACTTTAGCTTTTGGAAGGTATCTTTCACTATCCCAATGTACCCCTGTATTTTGGAGTCATATTTTCTGTCCTCTTTTTAAGCACTTTCTAGATATTTTAATTTTTGTACTTGCTTGATTTTGATATCTCTAATTTGTAACTTCCATGTTGAGCTCTCCCTTTTGCTAACATCCATACAGCTATTTTATGATGTTTGTTTTAAGAGCGGCTTATTATTCTGTAATTGTTCAGTGTTGTCTATGTCTCTGAGATGAGGTATTATGATTATTTTCATTATTTGGGTTGTTATCTTCATCTTCATTGCCATATTCACAATGTTTCGGTCATTGTATACTCTGGCCTTCTTCAGGTGTTTTCTAGGCCACAAAAATTTCCTGAGCCAACCAAGCATAGAAATGAAGACAATATAGGAACTAGTAATAAGGAGTGTTAGAGAAAAGCAATTAATAACAACACAAAATTGCAATATAGGCTCTGATAAAAAAATATCCAATAATAATGGAAAAAAACAGTTGCTGAGACATTAGGTTTATAAATCTCAGAAATTCATACACAGATGTCCTCAAGGACACATGGCCCAGTGGATAAAGGCTTGGTTAGATACAGTAACTAGAGTTGTGAGTTCAATACCAGGCTACAGCACTGGTGAACCAAAAATCTTGGAGAGTTAAGTTAAAGAGTAATAACTGAGACATCCAGAAAATTTTTGACAACAGCATACTGAACCAGTAAGTTACATACTAAATATTTTTTTTTTAAATTTTAATTAAATGTTCCCCCAATACAAGGTTCTGTAGACACTCAAAGTAGAAAGTAACTGAATAAAGTTGTTGTATGCATGTAAGGGAAGGAAATAAGTGCAGATTATGAGGATATGTAGGATAGATAAATGTTCCCTAGACTTGAAGAAGTTAAGATTGTAGTGATCAAGGAAACATCCTCTCAGGTATCTGTTATAAAAAGTAACTGTTCTGAGGGAGAAGCTGTCTGAGCATAACTTCATACTTACCAATGGAATTTGAAGAGAATGAGGATGAGTCAGCCCTGTGTACACGGCATGAAAGGTCATAGCTGTGAAGGTCTGAACTGGTGAAACTAAGGAATGTAGTTAACTTGAACCTTTGCCATGGAAATATTGATAGGTTTGCAGTGTTGCATTTGTGGAAAAAAGGTTGTAGGATTGAAAATAAATCATTACTCAGAAAACCACATAAATTCTTTTGAACTCTATCAAGGCTGGAAAGTTAAGATTGGGAAGCTTCAACCCAGATATGGGAGCAATATTCCATTTTTGTAAAGATAACGCATGAGTCAAGTACTTTGTGGAATGCTACAAGGAACTGACCATTTTTCCAGCATCTTTAGCAATGAATTGTTTGTATGAGTTCCACTCAAGATCTAGTGTTAACTTGAATCCCTATAGACATTCTAGGCAATGAACCTCATTAAAAATATAACTTAACATCATGAATAGAGAAAAATTCAGGGTCTGTTTGGTGATGAAATGTTACTAGCTTGAATTTGGATTTATTAAATGTTAGAAGCCAGTTTTCCCCATTGAGCTGTTAGAGCTAGATCAGAGGAAAGATCAGCTGTCAGTCTCTGATCATCTAGGTTTTTGGAGACGCATTCATAAACCTCATCTTACATGGGATTCTAGTATAGAATTAAATTGAGTCTGACCAAGACAATAAAAGAGATGACCATATTAAATTAGTTCATCTTGTTAGTCTGAGTATAATTATAAAAATTTAAAATTAGCTTGAATTTCTTTTTTTTTTTTTTCAGGACAAAGCTAACAAGATTTTATAATTCCATATTTTACAAGAAAACAATTTTAGTTAAAAAGCAAAAACTTGCAGTCAGATAATTGTTTTACAAGCCTTTATTCACATATGTCCATTTCAGGATGCCATAGCTCACAAAATACTGGGTATAAACTAATTCATTTCACTTCTACATTCATGGCTCTCCACAACTTTGTAGCTCTGAGTAAGTTTTGTATTTTTACTATCCCTCCACACATGCTTATAAGATAGAATATTTACTGTTTCCTTTTGTCCATTAATGTCCAGTGAGTGTCAAATTCTCCAAGCCCTTCTTTCTCATCAGCAACTCTCCTTCTGATTCGAAGTATGTGTCCTTTCCGTTTCCATTTTCCTTAAAACGTTCTCATTACTCATATGTTCAGTTTATGTTATTCCCTCTATCCTTCTGTAGAACCACATTTCAGTTACTTAAAGTCCCCTTTCATCTGTGAGGAAATTGTCCAGCATTCACTGCCATAAAAGAGGACTAATATTACATAACAATTCTGTACTCTATACTTTGTTTCTAATTTTCCTGTTACTTAATAGTTTGCTTAGTGTTTGGAAGTCATCTTTCACTACCCCAATGCGGATTCAACCAGAAATAGAGATGTCTATTTCACTACACAACACAGTGAATAAAAATTGTGAACAATATAAAAACTGAGAAGAGCCTTATACCTAGTAAGTATTTTGCAGCATGATTACTTGCAAAGTTCAAATTTTCTTATTATCATAGTTTCAACTAATGTTTATAAAGTTGATTGGTTGATTTTCTGACATGTCAAATTTTGTATGGGGCACTCTGTGAGAATTAAATAATGATAAATGCTCCTCAAGGAAAGAAAATTCTGATTTCAAATAATGGTTCCTGATTCTTATTTTAACAGTTTTGGAAAACATGATATTGTAGCATGTGCTATTACCCTCATCTTATCTGTCAGAGGACTTTGATATACAGTCTTTGAAATAGTAAAAAGTAGATTTTAAAACCTGAACAGTTCAAAAATACACAAAAACAGACTTGTTTTGATCTACAAATACCTACAAAATTCATGATGAACAACTCTCGCTGTTGGCAGGTCATTTGTGATGCTCTGATTATTTACAAGGTTAAAGAAAAGAAATCTGATTTCTCATTGTAGTATCAGAATAGTCTCCTATAAAAAAACTAAAAGTAAAGAAAAAAATGAATAAAAAGTAGCAAAAAAAATATCTACAGACAATTTAATCATGACTATGAATTGAATAACATTGCAACTTATACTCTTGTCAAGATTAAATCATTTTTAGCCACAAGGAGTTCTTGAGAAAATGTTTTACCTTCAGGCCTCCATGACTAAATCTCAAAATAAGTGCAGCAAGAACAATTTTATGTATCACTGTTGGCAGCTGTGTGATAAGAAATTCATTAATTACAGGTGCGATGTTAAAATGCTGAAAACATCATCATAGATAAATACATAGTTTTATATATATATATATATATATATATATAGATAGATGCGCACACACACACACACATGGTGATTGAAAAATAACTCTGCATTTTAAAGTACTTATAATCTATTAACTGTAATTTTTACAAGAAATGGATATGAAAGAAAAGTGTTTAGCATTTAAAATTTGATATGTGCTACCAGCTTTTTAGGCTATCCAGGAATTGTGTCAACTTATTTTACCAGGAACTCTTGTGGTATGGAAGACATAACTTCTTGTATTTGCTCTTCAAATTCTTCTAAAGTTTTGGTTTGGTATAATAGACTTTTCCCTTTAACCAACTCCCAAAAAAAATCACAGACTGTTAAGTCAAGATTCCTAGCTGGCCACTCATACATAAAATAGGAAGTTACTTTTCAATCACCTATATATATATATATATATATATATATATATATATATATATATATATATATATAAAGAAATATATTTTAAGGTGTGCTATATTTATAGGATAAAATGCTCAATATCAGAGACAGAGCATATGTAAATATAAAAGTGAACATTGAGGTAAACGCTCAGAGGCAGTCTAATGATTGTGTCTAGCATGAAACAGCCTGTCGCCTCTGAGTGTTGACTTCAATGTTTACTTATATATATAATATAATGAAAAAAACGCTTAAAATATCATAGGTGATATTTATTTCATTGAGGTAATAAAAATGGCCTCAATTCTTCAGACCTGTAAACCAAGTGTAAGTTTCACATTTGGTTTACAGATTTGAAGAATTGAGGCAATTTTTATTGAACTGGATTACCAATATTTTTATTTTATAGATATATATATATATATATATATATATATATATATATATATATATATATATAATAATGAAATAGAAAGTGTGTCACTTAGCTGATTGGTGCTACCTTCAGCATCCCAACTCCAGAGTTTCATAGACAGACTTTCCAGCAATCACTCTCTGTCCATTCATCAGGGGCGTATTATATATAAAGAAATTAATGAATTTTCATTTTTTTTAATCTGATGTATTTTTATTATTTCAAATGATATTTTTAGTGGATATTTAAGTAGATGCTCCATTTTATTTTAAAACAGTATTTATTTGGTCTGCTGCCCCCGGCAAGATTTGAACATGTGTCTCACTTTGCAATAGAAAGGCAAATAGAACTTTGCTTCATTGTGAAGCTCTTTCTAAATATGCCAGATCAGTTGGTGGTTAAGATCTTGCGAGTGGGTGCATTTTCAAGTTTTCTTGAGTGGGCAGGCTGATAGGTGAAATAAATACTGTTTAAAATAAAATAGAGTGTTTAGTTGGACAATTTTTGGTCTCCATCAGCATGACTGATGCTAACCTCTAGGTTGTCTACTGACATGAAGTGGGATGATTATATTGAACAATTTGCTAGGTCTAATGCTAAGATAGTTGGTTCCCTGTACAGTAAGATTTTTCTCATCAGGATCCATCTTGCACATTTATAAATCTAACATTTGTCCATGCACTGGATATTGCTTCCATATCTGGTCTGGTACACCTGCTATATATCTAGAGATTCTCTACAAAATCCAAAGAATGGTTTGTAATGTTATTGGCCTTGACCTGGCATCTCAAATTCAGTCACTTTTCCACCACCTTGACATAGCTTCCTTCTGTCTTGTCTATAAATATTTTCATGATAATTGTTCTAATGAGATTTCCTCCTTGCCACCTCAAATCATATGAATGTGAGTATACTACTAGGTTGGCTGCTAGTTCTCATCATTTAGCTGTTGAATTAGTTAAATGTGACTACATGTTCTATTCTAATAGTTACTTTTCTCACACTCCTCACCTGTGGAACTGTGTTCCAGTTACTTACTTTCCTGCCACCTACAATTTTCAAAAATTTAAATGCAACTCACTAACGTCTTCTCATTCTCTTCCACTCCCCGTAACCTCTTATGTCTTAGTGGAATTAACACCTTGTTTAAGATGAAATGATTTAAAAAATATTAGCTTGAGGAGAAGCAAAATACATTTAGTTTTGTTTGTGCTGCTGCTCAGATTTTACAGCAAATTAAAAATTGTCTGTGTAGAAATCAAATGAATGACTTTCTAACATGGCTGTCTCCTTGTGTCTCCTTGTAAAGGCAGGCCAGCGATTCTACTTCATTTATAGCAGAGTACCTTATACAGCAGGTGGGTTAGTCCACTTTGCTTGAATGGACCTGTCCAACACATTTGCATAAGTGGACTTTATTCACCCATATATCTCTCCATTAAATCACTCAGGGCTTCTTTCCAACTGGAAGTGACTACACCAGTCTATCTGTGTGTCAGACCATTTGCAAGTTAACCAATATTCTACAGTCTGTACAAAATGTTTCAAGGTGAAAATAACTGATTGACTGATTCAAGGAACCATCTGATCTTTAATTTATTAAACAAAATTGTCCAAACTGACTTCTAATAGTAGACTATGCAATTTTACATTTAAAAGACAAATTAAAAACAAGAGGGAATCAGGATTGGTTGGTTGGTTGTTTTGCTTTATGGCATATCAACCTCAGTGGGTTATTTAATGCCAACAAAAGATTCATAGTGATAGTTTGGTAAAAAAAGGTGTATATATATATATATACATATATATATATATATATATATATTTGAACCATTTTTCAATGACTCATATTTTTGAGTACAATCCAACTTCTTTTAGGATATTTACAATCTTGGATGGTTTTATTTCCATAAAAAGTTTCGTTTTTTTTTTAAATTACTCACTTGGTAATATTTTGTTCATACTATTTTGTATTCTGAGTTCCATTCTCCAATTTTTTTTCAAAGAATGTATAGCTGTTTGCATTACTGGTATTTTTTTTTTTAAGTATTGCTGATAATTCCTTAAAAGATTATTGCTGGTTATAATTTTTTTTTTTACAAAGTATTTCTGGTATTAAAACCTATTTTTACACAAGTTTGGGTGTTAACTATTTGCCTATAGCTGGGACCCTAACAGCTGCTACCACCCCGGGTCATGGTGGACCTGGAAACACCAGCAATTAAGAGGTAGTTCCACGCTTCTCAAAACCTCCTGATCAGAGGCTTTGCTGCTGGACGTAGTTTATTGTCTTACCCAGAATGTGGATGTAGTTTATCATCATACCCAGGATGAGTGAATCAGGGAAAATTGGAGGGTGAAAAAATCACTCACCCCAATAAAGAAAGGGAAAGTCAGTTGGTTTGAATTTTTTATAAATGGATATTAAGACAAGGAATTGTTCAGGGTTATACAAACTGTGAAACTTTAAGCCTTATAGTTGAATACTGACAGATTGAAGTGTTGTGTTACAAAAGGAATATATAGGAAATTGAAGTAATAATAATAATTCCTTACTACAATTAGGTCTGATTGGGTGAAATAAGCAAATAACTCTGATTGGTTGGGACAAAGGAATAATTTTGATTGGTTGGAACAAAGGAATAATTCTGATTGGATAGAACAAGTAGATAATTCAAAGATCTTTCATTCCGTCCAAATCACATTTAGAACTGTCTCCTGCTTAATGTTCTGGCTTTGATGGTCCATTGCTGGCAGACATTTACATAGGCTTATTTCAAATTAGACTTCAGCTGTCTGATGTCTGATTGTATTTCAGTTGTTTGCTAAATTCTCTTTTATTAGTCATATGTGCATGTGTCTGTGTAACTGTATACACACAAATATTCATGCATAAATACACATACACTCATTGTTAGTGAGGAGAAGAATGTATTCCAATATCTTGTTAGCAGTGTTTTGAGAGGCAACAGAAGGACAAGATTTCTGTGTAGGGAAAGAACTCATCAATGTCTCTTCACTTATTTAATAAGTAGTGACCAATATTGTAGTAAGGATTTCTAACCTTGATAATTAGTAGTTAAAATCTTGACTTGAACTTAAAATAGATGTGGTGGTGGTTGTTTTGTTAATAAGTTTTTAATAATGTTTGGTAATGAAATGCTTTCCTTTGCTTTGCTAGGACAAGTGAATGTAGCAATCTGACTTCCCGACAAGACAAACTGGGACCAAGTCAGATGAAACTGAGAACCTGCCTATTTTATTAGCTAGAAAAAAATCCCAGCATGCAAAATAAGTAACAGAACTGTCCAACAAACAGAATTAACAAAGTTTTCAATATGCAATAACAAGAAAAAGAAAAGAAAGGAACAGGGCAAAAAAATAATATAAAGCGTGCAAACAATATATACAAGACAAATTAACAGTAATAAGGCAAAGCAACAATAATATGGCAAAAAGTTCACAAAGTTCAGACAAGTGAACATAACATTCTAACTTCACAAGACAGATCAAGACTGAGTCAAATGAAACTGAAAACCAACCTATTTTATTGGCTACAAAGAAATTCCAGCATGTATTTGTGTGCTTCTACCTATAAAATGGGGAGGGGCAAGTGTTTTTCAGTCATTTCATTATAGATTGGAATCAAGAAGAATGTCTAGATAAGGAAATTAGAAGAAATTTACAGAATATATTATAAAAAGACTGGTTACAATAAAGATGTCCTTGGTGGATTTTTTCTCAAACAGAATAATTGTTCCAGTCCATATTGGTATGTGTATGCACATACCTCATCACTCACACACTACTAACTTAATCAGGGCCTGCATTGAAGACAACAATACAAACATTCTGTGGTTGTTGGCCTAATCCCTAGAGCTTTTATTAATACTATTTTTCACCCAATACAAAACCCAATAGCCACTCATGGTAGAGGGTTAATAAATGAGGTTGTTATAAGGGTGTACAAGGTAAGAGTAAGAGGTGCCTATTATCAAGATATGTAGGATAGATAATGGCTGACTCTCAGCTTGAAAAGGTTAAGATTGTAGTTTTTATGAACGCGCGTGGGGTTGCGGTCTCATAACTATAGAATGAAATGCCTAGAATGAGTTTTGATTAACGGCCTGAGGATGAGATACATGTGTGTGTGTGTGGCATATGGAGATAGGGGTAATGCGATCAGAAAAGAGTGATTTACTACTCATGGTTTGCTCGAAATACCATTTATTGACTAGAGAACATTACAACAATATATTGGGGTATGTAAAATCACGGTCCCAAGTTGCTGGGTTGTGTGTCACAACCATTGGGACAAGAGAATATATATCATCCTTATTGTCTGGTAGCCATGTTCCAAAACTGTCCCGCTTTTTGTGTGTTACATCTCGACTCGCAAAAGTCACATTGAATGACGTGACTCGCGTGGTTTTTGACAGGGGCAAAAGGGAGGTACTCTCTTAGAAACAAGAAAAAGTTATTTCCCTTAGAACGTATTTTTTATGTCCTAACAGTAGTGATCAAGGAAGCAACCTTTCAGGAGTCTGTTCTATGAAGTAACAGATCTGAGGAAGGAGCTGTGAGTGGAACTTCTTCCTTACCAATGAAATATAAAGGGAATGAAAATGAGTTGACTATGTTTACATAGCATGGCAGTTTCTAGCTGTGAATGTCTGAACTGGTGGAACTAAGGAATGTAGTTTGTCTGAATATCTGCCATAAAAACATAGAGTAGTGAGATGGTAGCAACATTTCGTCTGTGGGAAAGAGGTTGTGCAATGGCAAATAATTACTACTAGCTGTGTAAATACTTTTGAACTCTGTCAAGACTGGCAAGTAATGATTGGGCAGCTGTAGCAATGCTCCATTTTGGTCTGATCGAGATCTTGTGAAGATATCATGTAGTGAAGTTGGACAAGGAACTGAACATTTTTCCAGCATCTTTAAAAATGGATCACATATACAAGTTCCATGAGTATCTGTCTATATTTCTGAGATGAGGTATTGTAATTATTTACACTATTTACATTGTTCAGATTGTTGTCCTCATCTTTGTAGCTATATTCACGATGTTTCAGCCATTGTACACTCTGGCCTTCTTCAGGTGATTGGAATTTCGAACTGAACCCTTTATTTTGTCAACTAGGGTAGGTTGTCCTAGTTCAATATACCAAGGCTCTTCCATATGTTTCAGCCATTGTACACTCCAGCCTTCTTCAGGTTATTGGAATTTCAAACTGAACCCTTTATTTTGTCAACTGGGGTAGATTGTTCTAGTTCCACATCTTAGCTCTCCACAATTTCCTATCATTTGTAGCCCCTAGTAATGTTTGTCTTTTTACTCTATCTTCTTTTTATCTAATCCCTGTTCTGTCAACCACTTACACAAACATATTAAATTATACACTGCTTTCTTATGTCTCTCTTGTCTGTCAACGTATATAAATTTTTATATACCAGAGCAATGTTAGAAAAATTCATGATAAAGGTATTTTGTATGATGCTTTTTGTCCTTTACAACTTCATTGGACTCAAGTAATGTTTACAATGATGCCACTACACATGTGCAGAGAGAGGAGGGGATAATGAAATTTTAAACTTTAAATTTTTTTATATATATTTTGGGTACACCATCCTTCTAATTAATTTTGTTTAGTTTTCTTTTGCTTTTTGATTTTATTACTTTTTTTATTAAGTATCCCACATTGTGATAATAGAAGATCTGCCAAGAAAGATGAAATATTGTAAGAACTTGGACTTAAATTTACTGTGGATGAACTAGTGATTAAAACACTTTCTCTACACTTTTATCTTAGTAAATTGCTTTATCTTTTAATTAAAGTAGCATTTTTAAATAAAAATTAATTGCTTTTAGCTTGTATTTTCTTAAAATTTCTTGAATCTGGTCCGTTGCAGAATATTTTGCCTAAACAACATTTTACTGATATGTTGATGACACTCTATTAAAATATATCCCCACAAAATTATATTACCTGACTGTGTAAATAAACATAGTCAAACATACAATAGAATTACTTATTTTCAGTTCTTTTAATCAAGAACAAATGTGATTCAAATAAGCTAACATTTGTAGAAATTTGGATGATTTGAACGCTGAAGAGAGATTTTGCACCTCTAAAAAAGTCTTAAACTCAGCAAGAAGATCAAATATACATTGCAAGATGGGTCAGTCATCTTGAAATGAAATTCAAGCTTGAAATAACCAATAGTTCAGGGAACATCCTGTGATTGAATTAACAATCTTTACCCAAGCTAGCAAATTGTCTTGAAAATCATTTGGTAGGGTTTTCACTTCTAATGCATGCAAATGAAGCAAGAAATATTTGACATGGATCTCAGGAATGTCTTTTTTCAGCAGAGCTGCTAATCCAGACCAGTTTTCAAGCATAACATGAGCAGCATCTGTACACATGGAGCCAATAACATTCATTTTCATTTTCAAGAAATTCTCTTTTATGAGATCAAATACATCCTGTACTTTCATGGTAGTCTTCAGTGGTTGAAAAAATGATTTTTTAATCATTTTACCCCCAAGTAAAATGATAATATCATGAAGAAACAGGGGGTTACTAGGAGTGAAAGTGAATGTGCAACCTATTGAGGAGAAAGTACAATAAAAGAACAAAATAGAAGATGGCGATTGACATTGCATTTAAATTTTTGAATATTGTAGATGTCAGGAAAGTTAATTCAACAGTAAAATTGTTGTAATGGAATGTCCCACACTCCCTATTGCCTATATAGACTGACTATCGGTAGATATATATAGTGAGCACAGGATATACCTGCGGACTTGCTTCAGGAATTACTAGCCTTCTAACCGATTCCCTGTCTTTCAGTAGTATATTCTCTTTTGCAATAAACTTCTCTTTCTTTTATCTATGCCCGTGTTGCTTTCTTTCACTCAAGTACCACCTTTGTCTGTTTGTAACCTTCTTTAAGGATAAAACAAAATAATGAGACCTAACTGCCAATCTAGTAGTGCATTTAAATTCATGCAGTCAGGATACCAAGAAGGAAAGCTCACTAGAAGAACAGCCATGAAAATATTTATAGAAAAGATAAAGAGAAGCAACATCAGAGTGGTGGGAGAGTGACTGAAGTTGAAATGCTAGATCAGGACTAATGACATTACAGACCCTTCTTTGAATTTTGTTGAGTTATCTTGAGATATATAGTACCAGACCAGATACTGCAGTAATATTCAATGCACAGACAAATGGTAGATTTATAAATGTGCAAGATAGATTCTGATGAAAAAGATTGTCTGGCATGATACAGTGAACCAACTTTCCTAGCAGTAGGTCTAGCAATTGATTCAATATAATCACCCCACTTCCTGTCAGTTGAAAATATGAAACAGTGAAGTTGCAATGAGTTAGTCTTCTGGGGGTTAGCATCAGCCATGCTGGTAGAAGGGGAAAAATGTGATTAAATGATAGCAGTTTCATTTTGGAGGTGTTAAAATTTACAAACCATTCTTTTGCCCCTGTTAACAACAGATTGAGTGTCATTTTTGAGAGAAGCTGCCAGTTTTATTTTGTTGGTATTATCAGACTTACTATTAAGACAGGTGTAAATATTTGTGTCGTCAGCATAAATACCTAGTTGGGAACTGATGACATCAGGAAGGTCATTGATGAAGATAAGAAACAATATATATCTAATAATAGAGCCCTGAGAAACTGAAGCATTAATATGAAATAATATAGTGGCATGTCCATTAAACACAAACTTCATTACCCAATTTGTTAAGAATAATTCGATTAAGTCAAATATTTATCCATAAGTCTTGAGCTTATGAAGAAGATCAGCATGCCAAAATCTTCAAGATTAGATATTACAGCATGAGCCTCACTGTTCTTATCCAAAGCTTGATAGACAAATTCAGTAATAACCATTAACACACCAGTGATAGACCTAGAGAAATGAAAGCCATATTGTTTATCAGAAAGAAGTCTGTGTGAAATGTGATGCTTAACCAATTTAAAGTTGATTAGAGCCTCTAGTACTTTGCCAAAAAGTGGTAAAAGACAAATAGAGTCATAATTCGAGGGATCAGAAGGTTCACCAGAGTTCTTAAAGACAGAAACTACAGAAGAGGATTTCCAACAAGCTGGAAAGCAAGAAGCAGCAAGACTTTTATTGCAGAGTTTTGGAGAGAACAGGAACACATATCTTTAGAACAGTTGCAAAGATACTTTTATACTTAATGAATTGGATGACAATAGTTGGCTACAGTGAGCAGTGCCTGTGGATTCATACAGTTGTAACAATATTTTCATGGGAATTCCATTGATAAAATTGATCGTTTGCTTATGGCTTATACAACAATTCTGTCGTTGATGATATCATTAGTCATTGGAACCTGTGTCACCATCTTTTTTATATATTTCCCCAGAATGACCCTGATAACTTCCATAGCTTCACTAATTCTTGATGATTGTATGTGTTCTTTAAAACTTTATAGGATGCTTCAAGTAGAGGCATTCCAATTGATGTAAATCAAAACTTCGGGGGAGTTCCTGGATGATCAAAATGTATCTTCTTCACCTTGAGTGTTTCATTGTCTGTAACACTGTACACTTTTAAAGTGTAAGTCGAGCTTAGAAGGCTTCAAGTTTGTGTTTGAAAATGCCACTGAGCCTAAAATGCATTGAGGTCTTTCTTTTCAATCATTTTGGGTTGTACAAGTGAACCCAAAGCAATAGTCATCATTGTCCCATCTCTTCTTGGACATTTTGAATATGGTCTATGTAAATGCCACAAATCAGATGGTGACTAAGTAGTTAAATAATTGAATTTACCAACCTTCTCTGTGATGTATGAGTAGACAGGTCATTTGGATTGTTTCAGCCAAACAGATATTTATTTTTGAATTAACTTTTATTTTAAATTTAGATCAGACTTTGTTTCTAAATTGGCAATCTCTTTGTGTTGTATGGGTTTGTGTGTATATGTGGTGTCCCTATGCAGCAAAAAATAAAAATAAAAATTCAGCTAATATCTATCAAACATATTGATGCAGTTTTTTATTATGTACTCTTGTGTGCATGTGTGTGTATATATGTATATATATATATATATATATATATATATATATATATATATATATATATATGAAACACGGTGGAGTAGTGGATAGCAGCTCGGATTGAGGAATCGGAGAGCTGAGTTCAAATTCCGATTGAAGCTAATACCCTTAGGGAAGGTATTAATCCTCTCCCTCCAGCTATGGATAAACAGCAGGACAGACTGGGTTCTATAGCCTTGGATGGCAACTGGTCTAGCAGAAGGACAACTCTGAATTCAAAACCTGCAGAGAGTCATTTGGAGACCTTGTGGCAGGTACTGCACCAAGTGTCTGTATTCAGCCCTTCAAAAAGTGTGGTTGGTTTTGCACAAAGCCTTCACCACTATAATCAAATCATATGTGCTGGTGTCTGGGCTATTGGTTTCTAGGAACTGAGCAGCTTGACCCTCATACGTTGAATATGATGGGAGAGTCCACAATATATATATATATATATATATATATATATATATATATGAATAATGGGGTTACTTAGAAAGAGATCTTCATTTTCTCCACTCTCCAAGGACCACATTCAGCTTTAGTATATCCATGAGAAGAAAACATCTTGTCACAATGGAAAGAAATCCTAGAATAACCCAAAGAAATTAATGTAAAAAAATTAATTGTGCCTGAAACACATTTTATATGCAACACTAAAATATACAAATACATAATACAGTATGTCATGCAACATACACACATACACACACACACACACACATATATATCTTAATCATTTTATCTCACAAACAAAGCAAAAAACCACTAAGACTAGAACTATAGAAAAGGATTTCCAACAAGCTGAAAAGTATGAAGCCAAGCATTTATTGTAGACTTTAGAGGGAACATGAGCCAGTTCAGGAGCACATT
This sequence comes from Acanthosepion pharaonis, assembly GCA_903632075.3. NCBI lineage: Eukaryota > Metazoa > Mollusca > Cephalopoda > Sepiida > Sepiidae > Acanthosepion > Acanthosepion pharaonis. The sequence goes on from CAHIKZ030001403.1 coordinate 345,285, forward strand.
TCTTAAGGACTATTGCAGGGATGTTCACATGCTTTGTGGTGATCTAGTGTGGAGATGATAGCAGAAATGACAGAGGGAGTTATATGCATATCACTCAACAGAGACTCAATTCTAAGGAGTAAGTCAAGCAAAGAAACTCCAAATGAGTCAATAGTAGATATATATCATGGTTTGTAGCACATAGAGAAATTATAGCACATATGAAAAAAGCAAGCAGTATGTGAAAGGACAAAAATAAAGATCTCTTACTTGTAATGCTTCTAGGGGAGACACAGCCATCCTGGGTGATATCATTCAAATTCCTTATTTATGTCACATGGCATTTGCTTATCCAAGTTGCTGCTGTCTATCTTTGTTGGGAGTTAATCAGCAGCTGACCTATCTTTACCAATGGGTCATATGCCAATGACCCATTATATGCTATATTTATGTTTTTTAGCATGTAAGTGAATGTAATGAATTTGACTGGAATTTGAACTCTGCTCTCTGATTCCTCAATTCGAGCCACTATCCATTATGCCACCATGCCTCATTATTATTATTATTGGATACAGTTAAGTAAAACATCAGTTTTATCAAAATCATGTTTATTTTAAATACAGCTCAACTTTTTTACTACAGTAAATGGATATATTGTTTGGTCAATGGTGTAGCCAGGGCCGTTAACTTTATATCTCTTGTATAATGTAACCCTCTTAAAATTAGCTTCAAAATTAGGTCTTCAAAAGTCACATTATACATGATTATATGTGATACTTTCAAAACTGATGCAGAATAATGTATTGGAGTGTATCAAAAATATTTTTCTTTTTTAATCAAAAGTAATGGGATAAGTACCTACCATTGTGTAGAACTTTTCTAGTTTGGCAAAGTGCAATAATTTTATGTGGCAATGATTCCCCAAGTGTTCAGAAGATCTCTGGGAAAATGTTGAGCCAAGCTGTCTCAATAGTTGTCCACAACTCCTTGATATTTATAAGTGCAGGATCTTGTATGTAAACAGACCTTTCCACAAATGTCCAATAAATGCTTGAATTGATTCATATCAGTTGTATATTCTGGTCACAACATTTACCAAAAATCTCCAGAATGCTACTCAAACCAATTTAGCACCCAGTAATTTGTTGTATTATTTACTGGAATAACCCATTGTTATTGGAATATAGTATGTGTATGAATGGGTACAAATGGATATGAAGCAGTGTAACATAGTGTGCAATTGTCATGTTACCTTATGGACATATCCAGCACCATTATACAACTGCCACCAGTCTGCACATTGCCTTGTTGACAATCAATTTGTTCTGTAAAAAAGGAGATAATCATATATATATATATATATATATATATATATATAGGCAGTATATCTTAATCCAAACCTGTTTCATTGAATAATATAGACATATTTATTTTATACTGATCTTTTTCTGTTGTCTAATCATTTTTTTGACGTTAAGTTTAAATTCATCAAGGAGGGTACTGTAGATTTTGTTAACCTGAGTACTTTCAATCTTGTCCAAGATCATCTTCAAGGATGAATTACAAAGCTAAAATTATTGTAACTGTGATAAAATCTGCATTCCATTGTGATGGTGATTTTAAAAAACATATTTCTAGATGTAGTGAACGAGATAATCAAGTACCCCGGAAAAAAGTTTGTGTTTTTTGTGTGCGATCTGCGGGGAGGATTGAAAAAAGTTATCAGCAAAATTTTATAGTGACTTTAATTTTGACGGACTTGTTTCTTTTTCATCACAGAATACCTGACATAGGCTGTCGTTTGGATTGATTATTTAAGGTAAGTCTACTGTACTTAGATCGCAGACGCCGTGCCTGGAATTGGTCGTAAGCCACGAACCGGTCAGTTTCAAATGTGGTTAGTAAAAACGTTCTTTATTTGCTCAATGTCCTTTTCTGTTCTTTACTCAGCTGCCTATACACAGCAAGGGCACTGCCATTTAATCGCAGAGGAAGAATCCAATCAATCTTCGATATCTCGCATAATTCGCAGACCAGTTCCACCTTTCGATCCATTCAACCACAGACTGTCCACTAGTATCACCACTGAATTCGGGGATCAGTTTTTATATCGAGCGGTCTTTCCGCCATCTTTTAAAAGAGACAAAGTAAATGCAAAAATAGCTTGAAGAAGCGTTCTCAAAGCAAATTTGTGGCTTTCACAACACAAAGAAAAAAAAATTCAGGCAGTTTTGGCTACAGTGTTTGTGAGTTATTTTCCTGACGCGTTACAAGTGATTTTCTTTCTTTGTGTTGTGAAAGCCACAAATTTGCTTTGAGAACGCTTACTCTTCACTAGATTATTCAATGAAACATATAGATAGTGTTTGTATGTTCTGTACTCTCTTTTACAAGTGTAAAATCACAAATGAATCATAAAAACCATACATTAAAAAAAAGTAATAAAACATACTTTTATAATTAAGTTGAGGAAATGATTTCTGCAGAATTTATCTGGAAATAACACAAAATCATTTAAATTGAATCAATAAAAGTTTTGCAAGTATTTATTTGCTATGATTTTTGTTGAATTCAACTGATTGTGTAAAAGAATTAACAAAAATCAAATCTGGTAGCAAAACATAAATTTAAAAAGTAATTTATTTATTTTTTATTATGGACAAAGTTTTAATTGTCACTGGATTTTTATCTTATCCAAGGAAGCCAATTAATGTTTAATTTGAATTTTCTTGAGGTTGAAACAGTGAATGTGCAAATACTAATAGGCTATGTATAACAATGTAAATTCCTATTATTATGGATCAAGAACAGCTTAGTATTTTTAGATTGTATTATATGCTATATTGTGCCATGACAATAGCTTAATGAATTAAAGCAAGTTCAATCCCTGGGCTGGGCAATAGGTGAACAGTACAGTACTAAATAAGAACTAGAGAAGACATCCCTAGACATGGACAGAAAAACATGAAAAAAAATATCAGTTAAATAAAAGACTCAGTTTAAAATCCCCTGGAGGTTATTATCTTATATACTTTGTATTACATCCTATATACTTTGTGTTCTATTTTATATACATTGTATTTCCTCATATATACTTTTTATTCCATTTTATATACTTTATATACACACTTATATATGCTGTATTCCCTTTTATATAGTTTATATAACATCCTATATACTTTGTATTCCCACTTGTATACTTTATATACCTTCCTATATACTTTGTATTCCATCCTATATACTGTGTATTCCCTCTTATATAATTTGTATACTGTCTTATATACTTTGTATTCCATCCTATATACCTTGTATTCCTTCCTATATACTTTGTATTCCATCCTATATACTATGTATTCCCTCATATACTTTGTATACCCTCTTATATGCTTTGTATTCCATCCTATATACTGTGTATTCCTTCCTATATACTTTGTATACCATCCTATAAACTATGTATTCCCTCATATACTTTGTATGCCCTCTTATATACTTTCTATTCAATCCTATATACTTTGTATACTCTTATATATTTTGTATTTCATCTTATATACTGTGTAATTCCTCCTATATACTTTGTATACCCTTTTATATACTTTGTATTCCATCCTATATACTATGTATTCCCTCCTATATACTTTGTATACCCTCTTATATACTTTGTATTCCATCCTATATACTTTCTTCAGATATTTCATATCAGTCATTTTATCACTGATGTATGCAGCATCTAATTTACTCTTATTAATTGGTGTACTGAAGTTTTAGCAACTTGGATAGATACAATTTTATAAGCAACGTTATAATCAAAAAGAGAAAAATAATCATTGTGATGTTGCAAAAATTTAGATTAGCTTTGCAAAAAAAATAAATAAATAAAATGAATATTTTTATTACTTTCAATAAATAGCAAAGCTGCAAAAATTATCCTTTCTCTTCCTCTTCTGTTGTGTAACATTAAATCCCAACTATGATAATAATATGTGTTTACCTCCCTCTCTCTTTGTATGTGAGTAAAGAGGATGCAATCATGAGAGTGGACATTCCAAATATAATCAGTTATGAGAAAATGCATAGAAAGCCTTTATTCTACAACCAGCTGGAAATGGTTTCCAAGAGGTCTGCATTGATTTATAATAAACACTGTCCCAGTAGATTTCACTGCCTTCATCCATTCACAAAAGTTGTTTGAATGAAATCTTTTGCATTTTTTTTTTTTTACTTTTCTGCTTGTTTTTATTTTAAACTTTGCTTTTAAACTTTGCTTTTATTTGTTCCCTCTTATCTGACTTCTGTCAGTTCCGTACATAAACACAAACAATTGATAAGTTTGTGCAGAGATCCACATATATTTTTTTTAACTGCCATTTACTTGCATCATTTGAGGGTATCATTGTTTACTCTCGTAGTGTATTAACTTTGTTGGATTTTATCATCACAAAGGTCAGACCTCATTCCCACTCAGGGCTTTGTAAATAGTCTCATGGGCATTTTGCTATATTACATTAGTGGACAAACATTAAAACACTCACACAACTAATAATATAGTTGGATCAATAATTTCATAACCTTGATGCAGTTAGTAGCTAAACTCTGATCTGAATGTTTCACTGTATAATGCTTAATCAGAGTGATTAACAGAGTAGTGTTAGATTAAATGCACTGTTGACTATATTGAAAAATAAATATTTATGTACAGAACAAATGTTTGGCTATTTCACATTGAAACACCAGTTCTCGTTCAATTTCTATAATTAAACAAGACTGAGACTGGTCAGTACTCAGATGGGTAACCACTGGGAAATGCCAGGTGCCGTAAGTTACATGCCATGACATAATAGATACAATCTCATGGCTCATACTAAGAGGCTTCAATATGGGAGGTGTTTCTGGAATTACAGGTTGAAAAACTTACCTGAAGTTGGGTTAGTGTTGAGTAGAACAAATGCTTTTTTCATCATTAGGACTTATCAACATACCTTTCTATAAAAGTGTACTGTAATTTCTTAGTCTGACTCAGAAAAAAATATTTCATGTCTGGTTATTAAGACATATTTTGAAATGTAGATTGTGCTGCAAACATGTCAGTTTTCATAAGTTTATTGTGTTAAAAACATAACTATGTTTCTTCATTTTGAATTCCTTACATGCTATTAATGCATTAATTTTCTTCAGTATAATATAAATTAATCAAGTCAGATTATATGTTGATTTTCTAAGCATAACTTAGATGTGGCACAAGGTCAAAAATATCAAGCACCTAGTGAGGATCGAACTCACTAGTCAGTCGTAATTGTTCTACCAACACTTACTAACCATTACACCACATCGACGTGTCCATAGCCAGATTATATGTACTTGCCCTTTTAGAATTCAAGGACTTGCCACATTTATATGCAAATCTTAATTACATCAATTCTAATTTAGTCTTGGAAGTTAATCAATTTTGTCACAATCAATTCAGCTGTTATACTTTGCACATTGCCGTTATTTGTTTCTATATATGAGAGGTTCAAAAAATTAAAGTGTGCATATGCACATGTATGTGAAACAGCAATCAATAATAAGTAACAATAGAGAAAGCAAAGAGTTAAGACTGCAATTTCATTGTCAAGTACTGGATTTGACATCTGAATAAGGTAAAGAGTTAACCATATGTACTTGAGTAATGTGCGATCCCACTTTTCACCTATAAAAATTTATTATATCATGTGAGTTCTTTTTTTGAAATACCAAATTACAATAGACTAGCTCTATCTTTTTATCCCATCTTCTAGTTAAATAAGTTAAAAAAGTAAAAGAGAATGGTAAAAGTATTGTTAGTAACGCTATATTCCTTGTGTAATTACATACATAAGCAATCAAACGAGAAACAGCTAGATATCTTATAAACATAAACAATGGAAAAGATGCATGTTCACTAACTTTGTATTTTATAATATGATACTAATATGTGAATATTACATGGATCATTATCGGATCAGTCAGTTATGTGCCATGCATGATACACACTTAGGTGATCATGTATCTTTTGATACATGACTGACGAATCAGAATTTTTCCTGCAGTAAGTTGCCATTTCTTTCTGTGGTAGACCAGTTGCCATTTCTTTCTGTGGTAGACCAGTTGCCATCCAAGGCTATAGAACCCGGTCTGTCCTGCTATTTACCTATAGCTAGAAGGAGAAGAGGATTCATACCTTCCCCAAGGGTATTAGCATGTAAGTGAATGTAATGAATTTGACTGGAATTTGAACTCTGCTCTCTGATTCCTCAATTCGAGCCACTATCCATTATGCCACCATGCCTCATTATTATTATTATTGGATACAGTTAAGTAAAACATCAGTTTTATCAAAATCATGTTTATTTTAAATACAGCTTTTTTTTTTTACTACAGTAAATGGATATATTGTTTGGTCAATGGTGTAGCCAGTAATGTTAACTTTATATCTCTTGTATAATGTAACCCTCTTAAAATTAGCTTAAAAAATTAGGTCTTCAAAAGTCACATTATACATGATTATATGTGATACTTTCAAAACTGGTGCAGAATAATGTATTGAGTGTATCAAAAATATTTTTTTTTTTTAATCAAAAGTAATGGGATTTTACCTACCATTGTGTAGAACTTTTCTAGTTTGGAAAAGTGCAATAATTTTATGTGGCAATGATTCCCCAAGTGTTCAGAAGATCTCTGGGAAAATGTTGAGCAAAGCTGTCTCAATAGTTGTCCACAACTCCTTGATATTTATAAGTGCAGGATCTTGTATGTAAACAGACCTTTCCACAAATGTCCAATAAATGCTTGAATTGATTCATATCAGTTGTATATTCTGGTCACAACATTTACCAAAAATCTCCAGAATGCTACTCAAACCAATTTAGCACCCAGTAATTTGTTGTATTATTTGCTGGTATAACCCATTGTTATTGGAATATAGTATGTCTATGAATGGGTACAAATGGATATGAAGCAGTGCAATTGTCATGTTACCTTATGGACATATCCAGCACCATTATGCAACTGCCACCAGTCTGCACATTGCCTTGTTAACAACTGTGGTTCATGTCCTCAAATGCACTGTGTCAAACCTGAATTCTACCAGCAACCTGAATCAACTAAAATTGTAACTCATCTGACCATGTCACACTTACAAGATTAGGGGGTCATTGTTTGAAGTTGAGAAGGTGTTCTGTTGAGCAAAACCTAAGTGTTGAATTGGTTCAGAAAATAGACAAGCAACAGAGTGTAGCAAAACAAGATAGAAATATTTATTCTTGTTTCAATGCCCTCTCATGTTTAGAAATGATAACAATCTATCTCTGTAGGTTAAATGAAGGGTTCAGTTCAGAATTCTCTGTAAAATATTTACTCACATCGATATACACTTGATGAAGGCTTGTGGGCACAATTCATGAAACATTGTGATAACAACAAAGCTGAGACCACTAGTCTAAATGTAAATAGTTTAATCTTACTTATTATAAAATGCAGATTGTGTGTGTGTGTGTGTGTCTGTACATTAATATATTGGATCGGATTTCCTATATTTTTCAACCTATTTCAACAAAACTTCACAGGACTGAGTAAAATTACCTTGCGGTGGTTCTGACAGCGCCAAAAATTGGAAAAACACAATTGTTTTTGCACAAAATCAATTTGAAAACACGAAAAAACGCGATTCTGTCTCCAGAATAAAAGGGGGACAACTCATATCGAGTTATACTTGTTATAAAACCCAGGTTGTATGTGTGTGTGTGTGTGTGTTCATTTATATATGGGATCAGATTTCCTACATTTTTCAACCGATTTCAATAAAACTTCACTTTTTTTTGGCAAGTAGTGTTTCTTATTATCTTGCACACTTTTTTCTTTATTTTTACATTCAGAATGCTTTAAAAATTCCATTTACAAGACAATTCTTTATAATAAAATTCTATTCAATTGATAGACTCATAACAATTGAAAACAATGTTTTTGTTTGAGTTTGGGTTTGACCAATTCATAAAAAAAAACAAAAAAACAACTAATTAAGACATGCGTGTCCATCAACCTTAAACAATAATCTTTGTCAATTTTATTTTTCAGTCTTTATGATGGTTGATACTTGATCTATCTCTTACTGTTACATTCCCAGGCAATGCTGGGCTCACCTGCTAGTTAATGATAATTCCTCATCCCAGAAATTTAGACAGAAAATATTTATTCTATTGGGAACATATTTCAACTAGAAAAAATAGTCTTTGATTGTTCATAAAAATTTAAATCTCATAAAATTAATTAGTAATATGAACTTCTTTTCCACAGTTCTACTTCAGAGGTATACCCAAATAGTATATTTTGCTTTGACTCTCTTACAGAAAAATTTGTAACAACCTACTCTTAGTGAGTTTGGTAAAACTTGAAAGTTTGCTAATAAATATGAGAATGAATTAAAATCATAATAACTATTAGCATTTACAGGTAGACTTTAATGATTTCAATACTGAATTTTGCAACTTTTATCTAAAGTTTGCTTAGATGGACTTCACAGGTCAATCTGTATTGAAAATTAAGAATATATTCAGTGGTCAGGAATTAATGCATGCATTACAGAGAGACGAAATAGTCTTGATATTCATAATTACTTAGGATAATATTTATTTAGCAAATCAGTCTGATGATGGATCTTTATTAATCAAATATAAAATGAAAATCTATAGTTTCTTCTATATGCAAAAATCCATTCATCTCTGTGCTTATAGGTTCGTTATGAAAGTCTAGGGAATTGTATTCCAAAATTCTATTCTTAGTCCACTTAGTTAACACTAAAGTGTTATAATTGCAATTCACTTATAATACATTAGAAAGCATCTTCTAACATTTCAATGTTTCTTGTTTTTAAAACCCTTTTCTTTTCTTTTGTTTTTTTTAAAGAGAGAGAGAGAGAGAGAGAGAGTGTAAGAGAGAGAGAACGGTTGATGGAGGAAGTGAAATACCATCTGTTCACTATCTCTCCCTCATGCACTAACTTACTGACTTACAAACATGTGTACATAAGATGAGTACAAGAGTAATCTCCCCTTATTTATCATGACCTATCCCTTGTGCTGCTTGCTGCCTTGGGGGCGGGCAGGTCTTATCTTTACAATCAATATAAATTTTTTTTCACTAAAGAAAAGAGAGAGAGAAGAAAAAAGACACGTATAAAAAAAAAATCCCCAAAAAGCAAAGGTCTTAGCAGCAAGGATATTTCTTGGGGAATCTTTCCAAGGTAGATAAAGAATCATTGTTACTTATCACAAAGGTAGTCCTATGTGCTCTCATCCCACTAACTAGTCCATTGTATGTTTATGTCTGCATGCATCCACCCACACATCTGGTATTTAAAGTGGAATGTATCGACCTCTTAATCCATAATCTTTCTATCTTGATTCAATAATACAGTACAGGTCAATGATCAACATGAATTGACATCAAATGAAAAAGCATGCAATACACATCTGAGTGTGTGTGTATATATATATATATATATATAAGTTTGATTAAAAATAATTGACAAGCTCTATCTGTTAAATTTTATATTATATTTTTCTAATTTTCAGACAAGGTGTTGAGTGTTTGCAGTTGTGGATAAACTGTTTGAAGTTCATATTTTGTTACCTTTGTTCAAGTACTTTTGACTATTACAGTCACTATCAAGAGTCAATGTGGTGTCTGTGTGGTAGTTTGTTTTCATTTTTCTACATCCTGGTATTCTTTGGGAAGCTGGATGTTTGAAATGGGCTAGTGTGATGTCATGTGTAACAGCTATTGGGAACAAGGCTACACAAAAAGAATGTAATTTATTTATTTTTTATATTTTTAATATTGATATATCTGCGCACATTAAATATATCATATGCACTTCAAGATATTGTCTCCTGTGGTGAATGATATTTTATTTAATGTTTGTTATTTATTTTGTACAATAATAACTTCTGGTATTTGGGATCTTATTCTTCACATTATTTATTCGTATTCCTAATATTATTCTTTTTATTTATTATTATTTTTATTATTATTATTATTATTATTATTATTATAATTATTATTATTATTATTATTATTATTTTCTATTATTATTTATTATTATTTCTCATATTATTTATTCCTCACATTAAGTGCTGTTGAGTATTTTGGTATTGTCTCATGTTGATAATTACCTAAACTTAAAATTAAGTCTGACATCAAAAATTAACATTTCTTTTTATGCAATCTATTTTAAACAAGATACATCTGTTAATAAAGTCAGTTGAATAATTTCTGTGTAATTTGAAAAGTCAGGAGAAACCTTTTTTAATTTAAAAAAAAAAAAATTATGTACTGCTGACATATTTTCTGCAATCGTCAATGATGTCCTGTCTGTTTCGGTTTATCGTGACATGAACAAAATAACTCACCTACCGCCACCCTTTTTGCTTACTTTTCTATTTAGCATAGATCTGACATTTAATTGGTTAATCAAGACATACCCACAAGTTTAATTTTAATTCTGACCTTATGTCACCCCACCTTTAACTTTCAGAAAAGAGGTAACAATTTGGTATTTAATTTCCTCAATAAATTCTTTAATCACTGGTTACTTAACATTACCTGAAGAAGTAGAATCAAAGTATTGAAATATGAAAGCTTTTGTGTAGCAATTTCAACATGTTTTTATCATAATCTCTTATAATAAAAAATAATATATATATATATATATATATATATATATATATATATATATATATTCAAGCATGTTTCATTGAATAATATAGATATATTATGTTTATTTATTTTTATGTTAATCCTTTCTAGTTCTCTAATTATCTTCTTGATATTAAGTTGAAATTCATCAAGGAAGGTGCCATAGTTCTTGTTAACCCAAGTACTTTTGATCTCCTCCAAGAGCATCCTCAGTGGGGAATTGTGAAGACAAACTTAATGTAACTGTATCAAAAAGCATCCAACCAACACTGAACAAAATTTATTATGAGTGTAGTAACAATGTTTTAAAATGCATTTGACTAACATTTAATGTCATGTTGCATTTTTACCATGTCTGGTTAGCTCCCTTGAAACATTGTTGGAGGAAATTTGTTTGAAAAAAACATCATAGCTACAATGGTTAATTTTAAAATAATTATAACAGAGAGTGTTCACAAAAATCACCATCACAACAATCACAGTTACATTAATTTTGTCTTCAGATGTTTGAATGAAGATATGGTGCCTATATATATATATATATATATATATATATATATATATATAAATAAAGTGGGCATTTGGTTGAGTGCTTAGAATATTCACTTTCTGACTAGGAGACCCAGGTTTGAATTTCACCATCGTCGATATGTTAGCAAGGAAACTTTTTGATGTTATTGGCCTTGGGAGGTAATGCCAGCATTCACCACCTTTGGAAAAGTTCTGAAAACCCTACCACGAGTTAGTGGAATTGGATAGACTAAATTGTTGGTCAATGGTTGTGCTAGCATGAAGTTACATTCATTGTAGACTGGCTTTCAAGAAAAGGGAAAGCATACTGGCCTTGTTGAAAGTAGTTGAACACACCAGATTGGTTTAAATATTCCCAGAAACACAACTGATGTCTGCTCAGCATAGTTACAGCATAAACTACAGGTAGGAAGCAAATGGCCAGTCAGCTGTATAGTAAATGCCAATCTTAGTGTGTCAGTCACACTTTTTCAATTAAAGGGGCACAACTCTCAATAGCTTATCTTTTATATCATGAATGTCAATGTGTCACATTTTTTTCACTTTACTCCTTGTAGCCAAAGCCCAACATATAATAACATTTTGGAATTAGGGAGACTCCATGAGCAAATTAAAAACATTCTATGCCAGACCTGGACCCACAACCCTGAAATTTTGAATTCCAAAGTTTTCATTACTGTGATTGTTTTCAGCAATTTTTCCATGATTTTTGCAACAATTTTTTTTGCATGATAACAATTTTTATAACTTGGAAATAAATTTGGCACTAATTGAAATTAATTGCAAAGTCCAGCAAAAGTCACTCATGAAATAAAAATAATTGTTTGTACAAATAGTGATGACCTACATGCATCAAATTGTCTTTAAATTAAGTGGTGGCAGAAGAATTATCATTGAATTTTTGAAAGTTAAGCTTAAATATTAATGCAATACTTAGATGCAGTGATCAATTTTGAGTTCTGTAATTTATAGTAGCCTATCACATCAACTCCTCCCTACCTATTGTGATGAACACCCAATCAAGTGCCCCCACAGGAGCTAGCTTAAATGCTGCCTGATATATAGTTATATATGAAGTGAGAGAGAACTGTATCAGTTAAAATGTGAATTTGAATTTAGCATTTATTAAAATACTTGCAGATTATTTGATTGCAAATGAAAAGACTTTTTTTTTAAAAAAAATGACTCAGAAAATATCTCCCTAGTCTTTTATACAAAGTGTAAGTATCTAGGGGTCTTAAGTTTACTCAAATGATATAGTTAACCACTATTTGTACTGAAACTTACTCAATAATTCTGTAATATTAAAAGTAAATAGGAATTTCTTATATATAATCAGATATAATGTTTATAAATTTTTAGAAATGTGATTTAAACATCACTTTTAAAACTCCCCCTTCTCAGTATACAAGAAATTGAGAGTAGTTTTATCAATTGTCTTTTTGAGGTTCAAAAGTAATTCCTTAATCAGCTGGCAAAAGACCTTTGTTGAACATAGGCCTTCTGCAAATCATTTCCTTTGTTGTCTATGGGGAGGAATGGGTCATGACCAAGGTGATCCCTATACTGCCATTAAGGAACGCCTTGGTCATGACCCTAATGTGCTGGCCCAATGTGGGTTGGTAGGGGTTTACAACACCTGGTATTCCCAAATGGTCACCCATCCAGGTACTGACCAGGTTCAACATTGCTTAACTTGAGTGATTGGACAAGAATCAGGGTTTCAATGTGATATGGCTGCAAGCTCAATAGTATTTACATGTTATTAAAAAAAATGTAACAAAAGTTGTTTTTATCCAGTATGGAAATATTTGAAAATTGATGTAAATTTTAGAAATTTCTCTCTTACATTTCTTTTAAAAAAAACTTTTAAAACTTTGTTTACATTTGGAGTATTGTCCTCATCCTTGTTATTAGCACAATGTTTCATCTGTTACACCCATCAGCTTTCTTCAGTTGTTTGTCAATCCAGGTAATGGAGGTAGAATTTTCTTGTTCCACTGTACATATCTAAGGATATCTAATTTTCTTATTTAGTCCTGCTCAGTTATTGCTTACCCTGTTTCCACCAAGCCTAAGTCAGTATTTCCAGGCCTAGAATAGAATTTACAATTACTATGTCAGGAAAATGAATAAACTAATGTTTTAATCCACAAAGCTATTGTCCTGTGTCTGGTTAAGAGCACTACTAAACAAAAGACAAGACATTATATTTCTAGGCATGGACAACAGAATAGGAACAATCTACACTTGTGGGTTAAATAAACAGTTCACTTCAAAATCTACACTTGTGGGATAAATAAACAGTTTAGTTCAAAATCTACAGTCATGGGTTAAATAAAAAGTTCAATTCAAAATCTACTGAGCTCACTTCAAAATCTACACTTGTGGGTTAAATAAAGAATTCACTTCAAAATCTACAATCATGGATTAAATAAAAAGTTCAGTTCAAAATCTACACATGTGAGTTGAATAAACAGTTCAGTTCAAAATCTACAGTCATGGAATAAATAAAAAGTTCAGTTCAAAATCTACACTTGTGGGTTAAATAAAAAGTTCAGTTCAAAATGTACAGTCATGAGTTAAATAAAAAGTTCAGTTCAAAATCTACACTTGTGGATTAAATAAAAAGTTCAGTTCAAAATTCCCTGAAGATTACTCAGATTGATAAAAACATGAAGAACAATGATTGAAACATTGTGATAATAGAAACAAAAATGAGGAATTCATCTTGCACATTTATAAATCTATCATTCATCTATGCATTTAATATTGCTGTCATATCTGGTTTGGTGCTCCTGCTATTCATCTTGAGTTTCTTGACAAAATTCAAAAAAGGATCTGTAATGTTACTGATCCTGACCTGGCATCTTGATTACATTCACTTTCTCACTGACATGACATGACTTCTCTCTGTCTTTTCTATAAATATTTTCATGGCAACTGCTCTGATGAGCTTTTGTTTTCCCATAGTGTCTTGACTATAGGAATTTAAGCATGCTTCTAGATTGGCAACTGGGACTTACTATTTTACTGTTGAACTAGCTAAATGCAACCACCATTTCTATTCTATCAGTTTCTTTTCTTGCACTTCACAACCGTGGAACTCCCTTCCAATTTCTTGTTTCCCTGCCACCTACAATCTTCAATGATTTTAATTCAAAGTAAATCACCATCTTCCATCTTCCTGAACCCTCACTTCTCTTCTCTAAGGTCTTCTCATTCTCTTTCACTCCTTGTAAACCCTTGCATCTTAGTGGCATTATCATCTTTCTTGGGGTGGTCTAGATTTTATTTTTTTAATTTTTAATTCATCCAGTACCAATTTTAATATTTTTGACATAGCTCCAAGTGCTCCAACTATTATCAACACTACTCTAACCAGTATATTCCTGTTTTCTTAGTTCTCTGTAGAGTTCCTGATATTTTCCCATTTTTTTTTCCATCTTCATCCTGTGGTTTGTTGGCACAGCCATGTTCATAATCTGTCAGGTTGTCCTTTTTTTCTTCAGAACAAATCCAGTTTTCCTGAATGGGGAGGTTGTTTGGTTGGTTGGTTGGTCCAGACCATAAAGTTTGGGATCTTCTTATTCTTTTTTTTTTATCCTCATACAACTACTACTTTGTGCTGATATTTTTTGCACAATTCCCTGTGCAATTTCATCTTCTCATCTCTTTCCTTTTTCCTTCGTTTTGGCTTTTTCATTTCTTTAAATTGTTTTTTTCTCCTGACTCAGTTTAGAGAACAGAGACCATGATCAAAGAAAGAAAACAATCAGCTTGAATAAAACTCTAAATTAATTAGGGAACGATTTGGTCATGAGTTTATTGCTACTCATTTGAAAATAGATATCATGGGATTGCCAATAGAGAATAATCAGGTGTAGCAGAAAACCAATTACCTGCTCAGGTAAGTGAAGCTGTGAATATTTTCCTTCTTGCCACCTGTATCTTTTCTGGTGTACAGAATAAAAATTTCTTCTAATTAATTTAGATACTTTGGGATTTTGTTCAGCACTTGAATTTTACAGGGTCTGTATTTTGCTAAAGGTGAAAAGATACATTTAATGATTGGAAGGGTTTGTTAATATCTTAATGACATGTTTCAGATTAAGAGAATATAGTTCTGTAAGTCTGTTTTCAAACATAACTATCATGTCATTTAATAGTAAATGAATAAAGGAGATTTTACAGAAAGAAAGATAGGTTGAGAGAAAAGATAGAAGAAACAAAATGGAATGAAATAAGAAAGAATATAAAAGAGACAAGTGAAAGAAACATTTTCTTTTTAGGTTTTTTATTTATTTTCTGAAGCTTATCAACTGTTTACTAGTTATTTCAAGCCAGAAATATTTTTAGACTGAAAGAAATATAAAAGAAAGAGAAAGAAAAAACAAAAGAAACTATATAAGAAGCAATAAAAAAAAAAGGAAAAAAATACAAATGAGAAAGAAAAGAAAAAAGAAAGGTAAAGAGAAACAAAGAAGAAATAAAGTGGAAAAGAAAAATGAGAACAAGGGAATCTAAAAAATGAAATAAAAACTAGAAAAGAAATTAATGACAAGATGAGAAAAAGAAAAGGAAAATAAAAATAAACAGGAACACAAATAAAGAAAGATAAAAAAAAGAAAATAAAAAATAAGGATAAATGAATAAAAAAATAGACAAAAAAAAATGTGAGAAAAAGGAAATGGAAATAGTCATGGTTAATAATGGGTGTAATATATTTTTTTTATTTTCATCCCAGTTATTGCTGGCTCAGTGTTCAGATTATTATAGTAGTCATTTGGCCAAACACACATCCACCCACTCTGTTCTCTTTCATGCATCATTGCATGCCAGTGGTAAGACATAGTTTTGTCAAGATATTTGATAATTGCACAGAACAGAAAGATGTGAATTCATCAGATTTAGATTGTTTCCAAAAGCAGTAAAGCATATGAGGCTATGTGCTGAAAAGTTCTCAACTCAACCAAGAAATGCTTCTTTTTTTATCATTTTTACTCTTGTTTCCTTATTGCTGTAAGTGGTAAGGAAGTAAGAACTCAGAAAGGAGTTACACAAGGAAGAAATGTGAGAAAAGAACCTATTAGAACTGACAGTTGTATCTAGCTAATTCAACAGGAAAATGGTGAGACCTAATTGCCAATCTAGTAGCATATTTAAATTCATACAGTCAAGACACTAAGGAGAAAAGCTCATAAGAGCAAATGCCATGAAAAAATAAAATGTTACATCACAATAGTGGGAAAGTGATTGAAGTTGAGATATCAGGTTAAGATCGATTACATTGAAAACACATTGAATTTTATGAAGAATTTTAAGATATATAGTTGGAACACCAGACCAGATATGGCAGCAGTATTCAGTGCACAGATGAATGGTAGATTTATAAATGTGCAAAATGGATTTTGACAAGAAGTATTGCCTGACACAAAACAGTGAGCCAATTTTCCTGGCAGAAGATTTAGCAATTAATCCACTTCATGTGAGTCTAAGAAGTTGCAGAGTGTTGCCTTCCTGGAGTTCAGCATTACCCATGCAGATGGTAGCCAGAAAAAGTTCTCTGTGGTGATTAAATGGAATCAGTTTTGTTTTGAGGGCATTAAAATTTACAAGCCATTTGTTGCCCCAATTATCCACTGATTGGGGGTCCTTTTTTTGAGAAGTTGCCAGTTTTACTTTGTGGAAACTGACAGACTTGCTACTAAGATAGAAGTAAATAATTGTGTCATTTGCATAGATAACTAGATGGGAACTGATGACATTGGGAAAGTCATTGATGAAGAGCAGAAACAGTGTAAGTCCAAGGATAGAGCATACCTGGATTAATATGAAATGAACTAGAAGTATGTCCAGTCAACATAAACTTCATTACATGATTTGTTAGGAATGATAGGATTAGGCCAAATGTTCATCCAGAGACACTGTAGCTCTTGAGCTTGTGGATAAGGCCAGCATGTCAAACTCTGTTGAAAGCCTTTGAGATGTCTAAGGGTACAGCCCAAGCATTGCCGCTCTTAACAAATTCAGTGATGAGTGTTAATACATCAGCAATATACCTTGACAAACAGAATCCATATTGTGAAAGAAGATCATGTGAAGTAAGATGTTTTAGAGCTTCTTATACTTTGCCAAAAAGTGGTAAAAATTTATATGATGATAATTCAAGGAGTCAGATATTTAGTCATTTGGTCAGATCTGAGGTTAAACTGAGAACTTTTCAGCACAACCTCAGTGCATCACCTATATATATATATATATATATATATATATATATATATATATATATATATATATACACAGTGTAACCCGGATATAAGAGAGTTGTCGGGACCGGAGAAGAAGTCTTCTTATATCATTTATATATATATATATATATATATATATATATATATATATATATATATATATTTATTTTATTTCAGGATCATTTCCAACTTATTCAAGATGATCTTCACTCTCTCTAACCTTCTAACTTTCTGTTGTAGTGTAAAATGGTGCTTCACACGTTTCATATACAATTTCATTTTCAAGTCTTATTTTCACTGCTCTTTAAACTGTCATAGCTGAAACTCTTCTCTTATGTGCCAAATGTCTTAAGGATTGAGTTGGATCTTTTGTCATTGATCTCTTTAATTCTAAGTTGAAATGATGATCTCTCTCCTTGTTGTGGCTTCCTGATCCAGTTTTCCTTTCTATTGTTCCTTCTTTTTTAAACTTATTCACCATTCCCTTGATGATTCTTGGATGGATTTTAAGATGGAAGCCAGAGTATGAATGTTAGTACCATTACTGAAGGCCTGAATGATTTTTTTTCTTCTCACGATTGCTTAGTTAAGAAGGCAGTGGGGAATGATTTTCATCTATTCATTTTCTAGCTGAATATTTCAAAGGGTTTTCAGTGATTCTTATGACAAGCGGTATCAAGAAAAATGTCCTATTCGAAAACCTGGGAAAAAGAAACTCAATTAGTTTAATGGTTTTTAGATATTAAATATTTTGTGGGATGGACAATTATGATGTAACATGATTTGGACAATTCTGCTGTTATATTCAGTATATATATATATATATATATATATATATATATATATATATATATATATATATATATATATAAAAGAAAGAGGTTATAGTGTTTTCAACGAGAGAAAATGTGTATATTAAAAAAAAGAAATAAATGTTTTATGTTTTATAATGTGGATTTTTTTTTTTAAATATTATGCTTTATTTTCCATAATTTTTACTACGTGTTTCTGGTCTCACGACCATCTTCAGGTAAAAGGTGGAGATTTCAGATATTATTAAAAATAATTAATTTTTTTCCTTTTGGAAATCTCCACCTTTTATCTGAAGATGGTCGCGAGATCAGAAACCCGTAGTAAAATTATGGAAAATAAAGCATAATATTTAAAAAAAAATCCACATTACAACCAAAAACGTTTGCAGCACCTCTGTTCTCTTCTTTTTATTATATATATATATATATATATATATATATATATATATATTCAGGATTCAAGCCTATGTTCCCCTAGGAAAAACCATCATTAAATTTGACATACTTTAAACTCTTGGCTGCAAATAACCTGATGGCCAAACAAAATCCGAAGAGCAGTGCTTTTAAACACAGATTTTTTCCTGTTTCTTGAAATATACATATCTGTTCAGTTTCATATCCTAATGTAAACAAAGCAATTTTAGGAATGGATTTTATTACTTAAATGTTATTTTTAGTGGATACCCCTATTTGAGTAGATGGCCTGTTAATTTATTTTATACACCGGCCTGAATATTTGAGAAAATCATATATATATATATATATATATATATATATATATATATATATATATATATATATATATGTTGAATAGTGCCCTTAAACAAAATTCTTCTCAACATAGATTCTCAAAATTTTCATATCTGCTGAGTTTCATATCCAAACGTAAACAAAGCAGTTTCTAAAGTAATGGATTTTTTATTTATTAAACCAACAAATTTTATCACCTTAAATGTTATTTTTAGTGGATACTCATATTTGAGTAGATGCACCATTTATTTATGTCTATCAGTCTGAATATTTGAAAGATCTTATTAAAGAAAAATATGTGCTCCCTCGCAGTATATGAATCTGCATACCCCTTGGCAGAGGGAACTGTCATTAGATCTGATGTGCTTTAACCAACTCAGCTACAAAGAATTTTACTTATCAAGCAAGGCTGAATAGTTCACTAATCCTTTTATTTTCTGTTTTTTTTTTTTTTAACTTATTTATGTAATTTTTGTTTGTAATGGAAAAATTAGTATGGATATTTGGGTAATCTAACAGATATCAGTTCAAAAAGTGGAATCAGTAGGCCATGTTCCAATTCTGGTCTAGTTTATTGTATTCACTTTCATACTAAAATTTTTGTTCTCTCTGCTAAGGTTAGGTATTGAACTCACAGCTCTCTACTTTTGGCCATGTGCCCCCAAAGTCAATTAATTAAAACTGAGATAGCCAAAAGCATGGCACGTGGAATTAGAAAAATCTACCCTCATGGACTAAATAAAGAGTTTGGTTCAAAATTTCAACAACCACTTGAAGAAGGCAAGAGCATAAAATGGCCAAAACATCATGAATGTAACAGTAAAGATGAGAACAGTAGTCGAAACAATGTAAATAGTTACAATATCTCATCTCAGAAATATAGACAGAAATACCATCTTCCTCTTAGTTTCATCAATGCTGACCTGTACACGGGATCAACTCATTTCCATTTTGTTCATATTCCATTAGTCAGGAGGTAGTTCTTCCTTAGAACTGTTACTTTATGGAACAGATTCCCAAAAGGATGCTTCCTCAATAAGTAGAATCTTAACCTCTTCAAGTTTTGGGTGAATCATTATCTATCCTACATATCCTCATCATCAGCACATCTTACTTCCTCCTTACAAAAAGCTTATTCAGTAAACCTCTACCTTTGAGTCTTGGTATTTGTAGAACAATAGTATAAAAAATATTCTAACAGAATCAATAATGAGGAGGATATGGTGCTTATGATAGAATTATGGTGGAGCTGCTTGATAGTGTTATGGTTGTCAGTATGGAAAATGAAATCAGAGAAGTGAATTCAAATTCTGGTTGGTGCACTTTGTGTTCACTTCTTACTAATGCCCTTGAGGAAAGGCATAAAATATATCTCTTCTAATAGGTCAGGTTGAGGATTACCCTCTGCTGCTTGTCCCCAACTATATGCAAATAGTAAGGCAAATGGAAACCTTCAGATCTGTCAAACAGTCTGTCCAAGAGAAAATAAAATGATGAAACCTAATGGCCAATCTTGTAATATGCTTAAATTCACACAGTCGAGGTATCAAGGAGGAGAATGCACTAGAACACTTACCATGAAAATATTTACACTATTTACATTATTCAGACTATTGTCCTCATCTTTGTCGCCATGTTTATCACAACGTTTCAGCCGTTGTACACTCTGGCCTTCTTCAGGTGGTTGGAATGTTGAACTGAACCCTTTATTTTGCTCACTGGAGTAAACTGTTCTAGTTCCACGTGCCATGTCTAATGGATGTCAGTTATCTCCTATTAATTCCACTCTGAAAGTTCTCCACTGCCTTAACCAGGTATTGAACTCACACTCTTTGGGTCCTGCCACTGGATCTAACACCTTTATCCACTGTGCCATGTGTCCTTGAGCGTACAACGGCTGAAACGTTGTGATAAACATGGCGACAAAGATGAGGACAATAGTTCGAATAATGTCAATAGTGACAACAGAAAGGCATGTTCATTCTGGTGAAATACATAAATGCTGTAGCCATATCACAAATTAAACTGAAAAAGAAAAAAGTCATCATGAAAACAATGGTTCACTAACTTGTCTTGCTGACCATTAACTCATAGAGTGAATTTCATCTGCAATGGGTGCATCATGGTTGAAGACTAAGCTATACTTAGCAGAAAAGAATGACACTGACATAAAGAGATATTGAGTAAACTAGGCTCAGAAAACTATTTCTCTCTCTGCCAGTATCTCTTCAGGGTGTGAGTGATTATAGCTCTTCACAGTTTCCCTTTTTGTTGTTTTCAGCAATATTACTCCTTTATGACTAATCTTTGTCCTTGTGGCATTATTCTTCCATATTTAATAATCCAACAAGAGTTGGCATCTTAAAATCAACCTGCCTAAACTGCAGCTTCAAACTTGTCAAGTATGTTACCACCTAATTTCCTCTACATCACTTGCCTTCAAGGTGCCTTGTGAGACGTAAACTCTCTTAGCCTTCTTTTCTCATTATATGTTCCCAAAAGTTCAACTATCTCTTTTGGATTGTAGATCTTATTCTCCTTAAAACTTCCTCATTTGTTACATGATCAGTCCATGATATTCCAAAACATTCCTTCCTAAATCAACATTTCAATCACTTCAAATCTTTTCTTCATTCAAGATTAAACTGTCAAACATTCATTGTTATATAGGAGTTTAAACAAGATATTATCTTGACTGGGAGTATAAGAAGGTAAGTTCAGTGAAAATCAGTTTTAAAAAGGAAGTAATAATTAGAATGACATTTATGTACTTTTTACAGGTTTGATTCAGGGAGAATAAGAAATGGCTAATCTCTGAAGTTCATTGTGAGTTCCAATCTCGTCGCCCACATGACATAAGAAAATTGATTTTCAATCTTTATGAATGTGCAGGCATCTTGCTGATAATTCAACACTTGTCTAAACTGGAGTCATACAAAATATTTTTATTAGATTTTAACCAGACTTAAAATATTTAAAAAAAAATAAAAAATATGTCCAAGACTTAATTCACAAAATTGGAGTGAATCTTGTTCTTTATATATTTCGCAATTTTTAAAAATATTCAGAATAAGAAAAGTTCATAAATTTCTAAGTTTCGTTGTGCAAATCGCGTAAGTTAT
The DNA here is from genome assembly GCA_903632075.3 of Acanthosepion pharaonis. NCBI lineage: Eukaryota > Metazoa > Mollusca > Cephalopoda > Sepiida > Sepiidae > Acanthosepion > Acanthosepion pharaonis. The sequence goes on from CAHIKZ030001403.1 coordinate 367,437, forward strand.
ACTGGTATCTCGTCTTAGTTTTAGTGGCTGTCAAATCAAGGGGAGATAATTGTGAATAATTAAAGTAAAGTTACTTCCCTTAGATAAAACTTTACGTTTCATATTTTTATTTATGAAATGACCCCATAAAAATAACTAAACTTGAAATTTTTTTATTTAGGTTAAGAAAATATACATTTCATTTAGAAAAAATTATGGAAAAGCATACGATGTTCAAATTTCTTCAATTAGATGATAATATGAAAAATTAATTTTTCACTTCGTAAGTGTCTTTGTAAAAAAAAAAAAAACAAATTGTTTAATTATTATTTAAAACTAAATGCAGATGTTTTTATTCAAATTTAGAACTGTATATGAAATTTTAATTTCTTGAGACTTCATATTTTTTATTCATCATCCGTTGCTATACTGTCAATATCAGAAAATTTTATAGGCTTTTGTTGACATTAAAAATAATGGTGTTTTCAATATCTTAGTGAAAGGTAAAGTAATGAACACTTGATTTCTTTTCTTTTGAGATTTCAAATATGCATCATTCATTATTGCATTATGAATTTTATAAGCTGAAAATGGATTAATTCATGCTGTTAAACTGTGTTTCAAATAAACAGTAAACTTTCACTTGTTTTAATTCATTTAAATAGAGGACAGATGTTTTTACATTAATTTTTAATTTGTGTTGCAAATGGACACAATTATGCTGTATTCTATGCAATATTTTAGGTATTGCTATATAAAATGTGGCCCAGACAAGATAAAATTAATTCAGAGATTAATATTTTCTGAAGCTTGTTTAACCTGGGGAATTCTGGGTAAACTTCATTTATGAATATAAAACTGAAATCAAATCATTTTTAATACTCATCTTTGTTTTCTTTTCCTTTTAGCCTCAAGATGCAGAAGAGACTTGTGTGGTTCATAATTTCCTGCCACACCGGGTAGTTCAGCCTCACCAATGTCTTGTGTGTAAAAAAATAATATGGAATCAAGGCAGTTCATGTGTGGGTGAGTAAATTTTCTTCATCTTATTTGATTTTTTTTTTCAACGCTGTATTTTATTATGTTATTTTCTCCTTTTAACTTCCGCTTGTTTACACATTTTTATATTTTGAATAATAACCAGGTTGCTTTACTTTATGCAGTAGTTTCAAAATCTTTATAATAGTTTCCACTTTGTATCAAAGATGATATTTTTTTTTTAATAAACTGATTTAATGTGCTAGAAGATTGAAAATGAAACAAGTCCCAGATGTAAAATGCTCAATTTATTTTGTTGTTCAAGGGGATATGGACATAAATATACTTGAACTTGGAAAACTCATATTTGAGCTTTTAACTGAAAATTTCGTTTACAATTTGAAGCAGTAACATAAAGGATATCAAATTAATATTTACCTTCAAAATGCTTGAATGGATTTAATGCTCTTAAAAATACAAATACTACTTTTAAGAAATCTTTTAAATTTTTAGTTTATGTTTTGAGTACTTTGAAATTTGAGACTGAACAATTTCTATATTGGGGAGAATAGATTGTAAATAAAATTTTCAGAAGTCTTAAGTGGTATCTGTTTATGCATATATATATATATATATAATATGCTTACTCTTATGTATTGTGTATGTTTGTGTATAAAGTTTTTCTACATCACCCAAAAGGTCTACAATATAGAAATGAGTGAATAGCTTTTTTCTGTGAGGTGGGCACTTATGCTGATGTAGTAGAAATGTTACACCCTATTATGTTGTGTCATAAATAATTTCCGTTTTTATCAACCCTTATTCATCAAAATATAAAAAACAATTACATTTAATTCAATTATATATTCACCATTATTTGCAAAGGAACAGGAATTAGTCCTTAACAGACAACTCATTGAGACATTTAGAGTAAAATTTCACAGATTTTGATGCAAAAAGTTTACAAAGAGACAACATTTTCACTATTGATGAGTGCAGGTTATATTTCATTCAAATTTTTATGGACACATTGCAACTACTGGATATTTAAATGTACATTTAGTGTTCTACAGTATAAAAATACCCTGTTGATCCAATCACATGAACAACATTACCTTTCTTCTATGAAACTCCATTTTTGGGGTCGACTGAGGAGATTTATTCTTGTTAATTCATTGCCTTTGCATTGACCATTGTCATATGTTAGTGCATTCCAAATTTATTCTTAACTACCATATATGATTAGTAGATAGGATGATTACAATTAGTTTCCCAAAACAGAAAATGCTTCTGACTCAACATAATATTTATTCATAGAAATATTGTGTTCAAGGAACTCTTAAATTGCAATTGCCTCTGTAAATAAAAGCTATGTTTAACAATTATTTTCATTTATTATAACAGTTTCTTCATTTACAGCAAGGGGACATCTGAGCCATTGTTAGCTTTGCATAACCCATATCCTCCTAGCATCAGTTTAAACTGAGACATTCATTTTTTCCCCATATATTGTGAGAATTTTGCTTAATGTTCATATTTTCTTGATTTGAGATGAGAATTTGAAGATTTTCTAATATATTTCAGTGAAATTTTCACTTTAGAAAATTATGGTTTATTGTTTAGACATATGGTAAAAAGCTGTCTGTTTTAACTGACACTAGAAGGCTGTGGGTTAATATTATTTTAATTTAATATTAAAGAGGTAATGAATATGAAAAAGAAAATGCAAAACAACATGATTTTTTCTTATATAATATAAATATGTTATGAAAAAATTGCTGAAATATTCCACCATTTTTGATGGTATAAAATATAAAAATATGATATATTTAATATAGAATAAAATATAAAAGCATGACATAAAATGTATAAAAAGCAAGTATAAATTTATTTTATAGTCTTTATATATGTATAATAATATGAACATAAGAGTGATCTTTTACAAAACAAAACTCAGTAAATTAGTCATTCATTTTAATAAATGTTACCAAAATTGCAATATTGCTTCCACAACTCATCTGGTGTTTCTGTTATATATTTAGAGATTCTTGATAAAATACAAAGAATTTGCAATGTTATTAGTCCTGACCTGGCATCTTGGCTTCAATCACTTTCTCATCTCCATAATATAGCATCCCTGTGTGCCTTTTCTATAAATATTTTCATGGTAAAATATTAAGAAATAGAAAAATTTCATTAGAACTAAAGAAAAGTCTATTGAACTGTTACATAATATCACTCCTCCTACATGGCAGTGAATTGAAGCAATAGAAACATAAAAAAAGAATACTGAACTGTTATGTAATATTAGTCCTCCTACATGGCAGTAAATGCTGGGCAATTATCTCTGTACAGATAAAGAAGAGATAAAGCAACAGAAATGCGGTTCTACAAAAGGATGACGAGAATACCATGGCTAAATATGTATGCAACAACAAAATTTTAAAGAAAATGGAAACAAAAAGAACACTTATAATTAATATCAGAAAGAGATTGTTGAAATTTCTAGGGCACATAATGAACAAAGAAGGCTCAGAAAATTTGATACTCACAGGATATGTTGAATCCAAGAGGGACAGAGAAAAGCAATGCATAACCTACCTAGGAAGCTTGTATGACAGATAACAAAAAAGCAAAATTTAAGAGCTCCAAAAGACTGGAAATTGTGGAGAGCCATGATCGCCGATGTCCTGAAGGGATATGGTACACAGAATAAGAATCAGGAAAGTGGGCTTGGAGAACTCAACATACTCAAGACACATTGAAAGCAAAAGAATCAGAGAAAAGCAACAAGTACTTGATAAGATTAAATGGGTGGCAGAACAAATGCTACAAAGAAAAAATACAGGGACAAGGAACAGGAATTAGTCCTGAAGAGTAATAATTGTGCACATCCTGAAAAGACATGGCAAATAGAGAGATTGTTTTATTCATGAAATACCAATGCACTTTTGTCTCATTGGCCCAGTAATAGATGGCAGATGTACCCTGTGTTGGCAACTGACCCATCTTTATATACAATTATTTTCCATTTGAACTGACCACTGTCCAAAAACATCTGTCTTTTTCTTAGATTAACTAATGGAGCCAAAAGTACAAAAGATATTGATTAACTGGATGACTGCCATACAGTTGGATGGTCATGTCAATTTATTGCAATATCTCAAAGAGCAGAAGTATTGCTAAATTGTCAAATTAAGGAGAAAGCATTCTGAGCTATATATTGCTGAATCTTCATTCCACAGAACAGTACATTTGGTTCATGCCAAATAAAGTGTGGTTAGTGTAATGATTATTGGTAGAAAAAATAGAATCAGTAAGCTGAGTTCAAATTCTACTTGAAGCTGTTTATATTCACTTTGCAGTCATGTTCTTGGGAAAGGTATAAATCCATCTCTTTTCCACCTATCTATGGGGTCAGGGAAGTAGTAGGGTAGACGAAAATTCACAGCTAGGACCCGCCATGCTACACACATTATAGCAAACAACCCTTATTTTCCTCTGTATTCAATTGGTGAGAAGTAATTCCACTCAAGCAGCTCTTTCTTGCAAAGCACTGCTCTGTGTAACCAACTTCAAACAGGATGTTTTCCTTGATCACTACAATCTTAACCTGTTCAAGTCTACAGTTAACCGTTATCTTCCCTACATATCCACATAAACTGTGTCCTTTACTCTGTCTCTTTTGTTGCATATACATAGACACACACACACACATATATATATAAATATAAATATAAAAATGAACATTGAAGTCAATACTTAGAGGCGACAGGCTTTTTCATCTTAGACACATTCGTCAGGCAGCCTGATGATTGCATCTAGATGAAACAGCCTGTCACTTCTGAGTGTTGACTTCAATGTTCACTTTTATATTTACATACACTCAATCTCTGATATTGAGTACATTATCCCATAAATATAGCACACTATAAACTATATTTCTGCATATATATATATATATATATATATATATATAAAAGTGGACATTGAAATCAGTACACAGAGGCAACAGTCTATCTCATGCTTAAACGCAATCATCAGGCTTTTACCCATTGCATCCTCTCTGTATATATATATATATATATATATATATATACAGAGAATATATATATATATATATAGAGAGAGATATATATATATATATATATATATATATATATATATATATATATATATATATATATATATATATATACCCTCTTATGGTAGTCTTTATGGAACTTTTACCAGTCAGCTTTTTTTGTGCTGAGATCCCAGTGTTCCCCGTGGCATTGAATATTCTTTTGGTACACCTGTTTACTTTTTTGTTTTCCTCCACCTAATGTTTGCATTAAAACGTATGAAACTTAGTTGTAGTCAATCGCTGTTCACTGGAAATCTAATTACAATATATTAAGGCTCTGCCATTTAATATGGCATTGAGCTATCTTTCTACTCTGTCTTTATAGCAGACTCTCTTAGGAGCTGCTTATTTTATTCATATATATGTGTGTGTGTGTGTATATTAAATATATCATATGTACTTCAAGATACTGTCTCCTGTGGTGAATGGTATTTCATTTAATGTTTGCTGTTTATTTTGTATAATAATATCTTTGGGGGTTTTTAACCTTTCCTTGCACTGGATGCTGTAGGATATTTGTCTTATGTTGATTGTTGTATTTTTGTTGTTTCTAATGTTCTGGTTGATATGTGCCCAGATTGTACTGACTTTCGACAGGTGACACATCAGTCTACAAGAGAACGTGGTGCATGTACTAATGTTGAAGATGCAATCTCCCAGGGGGCATGAGAATTTATAAGCAACATTATTTTTACATGGAGGGGTGATTGAAGCCCATGTTGTTGGTAATGATAAGATTAGATGTTTTAAACCTTTTATAGTAGATGATAAATCTTAGATGTTAGTATCATTGAGTGATATGTATTGGTAAATTATATTTTCAATTACTTTTTCATCCTGTTTATTATTCAAGTGCATCTGGTTATGATAGAATAAGTTAACTGTGTTTAATTTTGTTGATATCAGGGCAGTGTCTTGTTTATTTTTCTTTTAAAGTTCATTAAGTCTAATTTTATTTGTTTTATCAAATACCGAGTTAGGGACAGTATTACTGATTAGAGTTTGTGTGTGTATATATATATATATATATATATATATATATATATATATATACACACACACAAACTCTAATATATATATATATATATATATATATATATATATATATATATATATATATATTCATACACGTTTCATTAAATAATATAGACGAGTGTTGTCTATTTATTTTATGTAAATTTTTCGTAATGTCTGATAAGTTTAACAACATTATTGTTGAACGAAGAAAGAAATTCACAATATTGATCCATATTTTTTTATTTAATACAATCTAAGCTTTTGGCTTACATAAGCCATTATCATTGATAGTATTGTGGGCTGCTGGATGTTTGTTATATATATATATATATATATAACAAACACAAAAACATGCATAGTGCTTATGTGTAAGTACTTGGGCTTTGTTCTTTGTTAGGGGCTGAGGCTGGGGTCTTAAAAGTGGCTTATGTTAAATCTGGAGGCATCATCACAGTTCTTTTTTTAGAAAATGTTTTAAACTTTATGTTTTATGCCTTGTTACACATATTTTAAACAGTATTTTCAATGGTTGTATTGATCTATGCGTATTTAAAAACAGTTATTTTATGTATGAAAGAAAATTTACATTAAAGTGTGTGGTCAGCAATACTATTTTTTTAAAAAGGGTCTGAAATGTTTCTAAAGTGTTTAGAATGAACATTTAAGGCATGTGGGGTTTTAACAATCAAAATAGGTACTTATAAGCACTTTTAGGGGTTTACAAGTATTTGCAGATTCTAACTATATGCGGTCGGTTCTGGTCCTTAACCCCCACGAATACGGGGGACTCACTGTATAAATATTTTCAAGACACATGAAAATTCACATTGATGCCCTATCTGATCTCCCTTTTTGGTGCAACATTTGTGCAAAGGCTTGTTAAGGATGGTTTAAAAAGTCATCTGCGCTCTCGTGATTGGTGAAATTAAAATAAATAAATTACAATTTATACGTTTTTGTTGGTGGCATTTTTAACCTCTTGACCTGTTTCAAATCAAGTCATCTTGAAAACATTTAAATTATTTTTTTTTTCATTTCCACAAGAACTCTTTTTGAGATAGATGTGTATGTATCCTTTCCCTCATTAATATATTCCTGTAAGTTTAGTTAAAGATTACTGAAAGTTCTTTCAGTATCTCTCTATATTTGAGATGAGGTATTATGTACATTATTTACATTATTCGGACTATTGTCCTCATCTTTGTCGCCATATTTATTACAACATTTCGGCCATTGTACGCTCCGGCTTTCTTCAGGTGGTTGGAATGTTGAACTGAACCCTTTATTTCGGTCACTGGGGTAGACTGTTCTAGTTCCACGTGCCATGTTTTTTTAATGGATGTCAGTTATCAGTTATCTCCTGTTAATTTCCCTCTGAAAGTTCTCCACTGCTTTAAATGTGTATTGAACTCACACTCTTTGGGTCCTGTCGCTGGATCTAACCAACACCTTTATCCACTGTGACATGTGTCCTTGAGGACACATGGTACAGTGAGCGAAATAAAGGGTTCAGTTCGACATTCCAACCACCTGAAGAAGGCCAGAGCGTACAATGGCTGACACGTTGTAATAAATATGGCGACAAAGATGAGGACAATAGTTCAAATAATGTAAATAATGAAAGTTATTTGTTTATGATTTGTTTTATTAATTTAAAAAAAAAATGTATTTAATTTTCTCACAATGTTTCTAAGTTCTGAAATGAGGTTGAATAGAAATTATCCAATATATTCAGAATGTTTTCATCTTTCATAAGCCATAAATTTGTGACTAAATAAGAATTCATCTAGAGATATACATTGTGTTTCTTGATAAGTTTTAGACATCATGCCTTCATCCATCAGCTGGTGATGTGTCTTGTTTTTATAACTTGCCATAGCCTCCATAAGATTATACTATGAACAAAAAGGCACCAAAGCAAACTGCCATCTTAATTAGAATTAAATAAGAGCAGTTCAATGCTTAAAGGTCATTGGTTGGTGATGAGATCACTAAAACTGCCAGTCTCCGATCTACCAATTAGTCAACCAAAATTTGAAATGGAGTTGTATTAAGTGGTATCATGTTATGGGGAGGTAAATCAGAGTTTGATCAGCCCTGATTGGGTCAATGGGGGAATGGATTCTGATGTTGTGATTTTAGTTATAAAGCTATCACTGGTGACACCGCTCTTAGTATTGGAAAGGTTTATTTTGCAAAATATAGGGAAATAGAACATAGAATAAGCTGTGTTAGAGTTAGTTTGGCTCAACACAACAAATTACTAAAAATACCAAGCAACTCGTCTTTAAGCAATTGTTTTCAAATTTGACTAAAACTTACGCAACTACAGCACTGACATCAGTGTGGCTTAAGCAACTCAAAAAAAAGAAAGAGAAAACAAGAATTAAATTTAAACTAAATTTTATACTCTTGTCAAAAATTCTACTTATTCAGTTACACTGAAATGTCTTTCTTTTGTATTTATTATTGATTTGATTTTTACAGCTTATCAACTTTTGCAAGCCAGAAAATATTTTTATAGTGTAAGAATTTTTGTGGGGAGGGATATAATAATGATTTAGTGATACAAGTCCTACTTATTAACCCATAGCTGGGGGGAGAAGACGTAAATTCATAAATTTTCCAAGGTTATTTGCATATATATATAACAAACCAAGCTGGAAATTGAAACTCGACTCTCCAACTCTATGCCATTATGTATTACACCACCCAAACATCCATGCTTACAGCATATGGTATTCCCAAGCAGTCACCCATCTCACTACTGACCAGGCTCAACATTGCTTAACTTTGGTGATTGTATGAGAACCATTCTTTCTATATGATATGGCTATAAACCCTCTACTTATTAGACTCAAGCATAAAAATCTTAAGTTGCTTACAAAAAAAAAATTGTGTGAGTGAAGATATAATCTCTAGATATTAAGATAAAAACACAAACTGATATCTTCTGTCTACCTTTTCCGCTCAGTGTAGATAACCTATAAATATTTTGTCATATTTTTTCTTGTATTTGAAATGGATATCATAATTTTATTTTTAATTTATTTTTACTTTTCATACTGTTATAACCTAGAAAAGGTTACTGAATAGAATAAACAAATGAAGGTTGCTAATGAATGATAATACTTAGGACAAGAACAACAACATATAAGATTCACCAGTGGTGCATAGAAGTAGTCAATTGCTAGAAGTGAGTCAAGTGAATTCCACAGTGAATCTCCAACAGTAGACCAACATACAGTATTCACTACTGTTTATCGGAATGGAGACACACATTATCATCCATAGGTATACTCTAACACATACTTTGGTCAGTTTTATGGTTTCTTTTTTTATTCAAAACTTTTTCAGAAATATTCATTATCAGCTATTTGGTTTTGCTTGTTTAGCTTTGTGAGAATGAATTTAATTTGTTTGCTTTCTATGTGAGTTTTATGTTACTACCATATCTTGAGCTTGTCATGAATTTGTTTTGTGTCAAATTTGTTACTGATGGGTTTGTTGTCAAGATATTTGTTTTTCTTTTAAAATTCATTTAACTTTAAATATTGTCTTATCTCAACCCCATCTTTTCATGTTATTTTTAGTTGTGGATTTAACCTTTTACATGATACTTGTGTGTTTACAATAGCAAGATGATATTTTATTGGGTCAAATTTAGACATCTGTATGAAGTATTGTTGTAACCTAGGGAAGGTTACTGAATAGAATAATCATACGAAGGGTGGTCATGAATGATAATACTTAGTACAAGAACAACACACATAAGATTTGCCAGCAGCATATAGAAGTAGTCAGCTGCTAGAAATGAAAAGTGAATTCCACAATGAATCTCCAATTGCAGACCAACATACAGTATTTACTGCTGTATTTATGTGAATGGGGACATACCCATTGTCATCCATAGGTATGCTACAATATAAAAACCATTTGTAACCAAAAAAATTTATGCAAGTAACTGCTTGTAAAATTATATCTAACTTGTTGCATGATCTAAAAACATGATTACCAAACTTCTTTTTATGAAGTACTTTGCTGTGTCAATCATTGAACTCAATTTAAATTTAAATTGTAATATTTTCACATATTAAAAATTAGGGATGCTAGCTAATCTATGTTGCAGATGCCTGTTCAGGTACATTTGTGTTTGTTCTACAACCACAGAGCCAACTTGTGGTTTATACTGCAACTATACTGAATCAATCTTCGTTACAGTTTCTGGGAGAGAGCACATCATCTGGCATTACCAACAGTTTAAACAAGGCCAGTATACTCAAACCCTCAGTCATGTTGACGTGTGGATTTGTGCCAGCACAATCATTGTTGGCTTTTGAATAGTTCTGTTTACCCAGTTTTACTCACAACACTTGGGTCAACCTGTGGAGTATTTTTCAAGTACTTTCAAATGGGACTTCAGAGAAAAGACTGCCCTCTTCTAAGCTACAAAGACTAATTCAAAAGAACACTGAAAGCCACTGGACTAAATCATTTGAAACACAAGCCTGAGAACATATCAACTGGCAGTGTTCAATCATTATCAGAACCAAAAACTTCAAAGTCACCATAAGAGATAAGGAAGAAGTCAACTAATAAGAGAGAAAGGCTTAAATAAATTGATGTCATCCACCACCAACATTACTATGCAGTCAATGCCATTTCATGCAAGAATTGGTCTACTTAGTCATCAATGCCATCATCATAAAGGAAGTGATTAGAAAAGAAGAAATTAAATTCTTGGATACAAGATAAAGCTGCCACTACTGACAGGTATGCTGGGATCACCTTCCCAGGCTGATAACATCAAGAGGTCATCTCCCTAATAAAATCAACCATGGTAAGATTTAAACTCAGATCTCATTATCAGAAAGCAAAAATTCTTACCACTCAGCCATATTCCCAATAAAAACATAGTATGTTTTGAAATGAATTAATTGATTATTGACTTAGTTATAGATATCTATTTCCAATATAATTAATAAGAGTATATAACTGCACACAGATAAAAAAAAATATGAATAAGAATGAAAAAGACTTAGAAAATTACTCCAGTGGGTCTTTGCTATTTAAGACTGAACACAAAGTAATCTATACATTTATATTATTTATAGTTTTAAATTGTGGCTTATATATTTGCAAATAGATTCTTGTATTGTTTTCTCAGTTCATCAACAACTAAAATGGATAGCACATGTAACTGAAAGAGAAAAGAATGGCATAATCAAGATGCTGATATTCCACACTACTTTAAACAAAAGGTTAGAAAAGAAACCCCAATCAATACTGGAAAGAGCTATAACAGACTTGAAAAACCTATTTTCCTGAAAAAATTTTTCATAAGAAGGATTTTATAAATTTCAATCAAAAGTAGCATTAGCTGCTCAGTCAATGAATACCAAATGTTTCCTTATAAGGAAATGCCTGATATTACCATTACCAATAAAAAGAACATATACTACACTTTGATCTCAGTCTGATGGCCAAGGAGTGAAGAAAGTAATACTTGTTGCTTGGTCAATGAATGTCAAATGTTTCCTTATATGGAATCAGCTAGTATTACCATAACCATTGTATTTAAGCTCTTTATAATATACTCTATCTAATGATGATCTGATTTCTGGTTGAGGTTTGTTTGTAAAAAAACAGCAAAAATAAGAAGTTGTAGTGTAATTTATGTTAGCACAATGCCATTCAAAGATACTCATTTGAAGAATAAGGCAATTTCCCATTCAGTATATAATTTAATAATGTGGTATCTGTAATTATAATCCTCTTTTTGTATATTTGTAGACATGTTTGATTTGTTGAACTGGGATATATTTTTGTATTGGAGTGAGAGATATATTTATGTGATAAGTTTTAATGGCAATTGCAGATGCATAAGTTTTTATTTTAAAGGAGATAGTGCAGATTGTTATATGTGATATATGGCTTGGTTGGGATTAAGAGAAAATGTGACACGTCCATGCCATCATGTAATTGGAGAGAGAGAGAGAGTAGAGAGAGTGGGTTCATGTTCCTTTATACTGCTTTGTACAATGCCACCTAGTGGACACCAGGTGAGTTTCCTTGACACACAAAGTGGAACAAACAAACAATTTGTGAGAAAAACTGAATAAATATATTAATATTGAAAGCCTTAAAGATATTAAAAATTACTAATTACTAAAATTACTGATGTCAATAAAATAATAATATCTTTATTGTGTAATAGACAAACAATACTTTTAAAATAATACTTGTATTTCTCAGTGAGTTAGTTACTCACTTAGTCATTCAAGTTCTGTAGGTGATATTGAAGAGTATAGAACCACAGCTCTTAGCATGCTAGGTGTTGCTGTTATATGATGGAGTTACCAGTGCTATACTCAAGCAATTCAGATTTGTTCTTCTACTAGACTGGTTACCAATCAAGGCAGAACAACCCTATTTAACACATAGATATTGGGAGAAAAGATGGTTTCATGCTTTTCTCAAGGGTATTTGCACAAAAGGGAATGTAACAAACTTGACTGGAATTCAAACTTACCTTCTTAATTTCTCATTCTAAGTCACTAACCATTATTTCACCTGCACATCCACTTGTTACTCTACCAGAATAAAAAATGCATGCTATATTGAGAGTTTTGTTTATGTTAAAACATTAAAATGCTCTAACTTGAAATCTAAAGCAATTTCTATTTGATGTAATGCACCTGTCACCTCCATGAGTGACTACACTATAGGTAGTAACAACCTATAAGTATCTGTAAGTCAACGGACTACAGAGTCTAGCTGGGATGGACTCAGACTTACGTGAGAACTACTGACCTTCCAATAGTAGCATTCACTACTGGATTGACTTGCAATGACCTTGTGCATAACTGTTACCTTCATTCTTGTTGTACTTGTTTTTTTCAATAAACCTTTACTTATTTTATCCACATTGTTTTTCAAGTATATATTCCTATTAGCATAGAATATAACACTATTCCAATGCTCTCAGCATTTATGTTCACCTTGAATGATCTGATTCTCAAGGGAGATAACTCCAGATATATTCATTTCTATTTATAGGATTATGTGTGTAGCATAGTGGTTATCTGCACAGAAAATAGGATCAGGATGTTCAGATCAAATTATGGACAAATCCATTCAATTTCATACAGATAGCCTTGGGAAAGGTATGAATCCATTTCTGTTGACTATGGGTTAAATATTAGAAATGAATAGGCTCTCTAGCCTTGGTTAGTAACTAGTCTAGGAGAAGGATAATTCTAAATTCAAAACCAGATGGGTATGAGGCTGGCAACTCAGTAAAAAGCATATTTACTATGGAAACCACGGCAACAACACTGACATGGTGTGGCTGTGGCTCCTTACAGTGAGAAGGCCTCATATCTCTTTTTCATGTCTAAAGTATTTAACCATTTTTATTTGCAAATAATTATAATATAAATCGAATAAATATACAATGTTTTTTGTATTAAGCATAATGGCCAATGACAATGGAGTTGAAATATTCCCAAAATGTCTCCTTCTGTGAATCTATTCTTTTATGTATGAATATTGATATTTTTTAAGCTTAGGTTCATATAACATAAGGCTGAATAGTGAGAAATGCAGAAAGGAAGATTGTGTTAAAACAATCTCCCAAATGATGAGAGCCTACCTACCTTGAAAATCATTTTATGGTTTACCCCATTTGTCTGCTAAAGAATTTCTGCTAAGGACTGTCATATGGTATTGTCAAAAAGCAGTATATAAAAAAAAGTGCAGAAAAGTTTCTTTTTTTGTCTCTTTTAGCCACATTATGTCTTAGAGATGATTTGTCTTGTTTCCCATCTGAAGGAATTTCCAATCCCCAGCAAATCACATGTCACATTATACACAACACAGTACACAATATACAATGACCTAGGCTTACTTGTCTACCTACAGATATACCTAAAAATTTACCAAACTAACAAAGGATTTCTCTCAAATTGTTATAGTGTAGGTTTGCCTAGAATAGCAAACTGCTGATCAGAACTCTGACATGAACTGAGTGGGAGTCATTTGAACCCTGTGGGCATAGAATTCTGACAGTGATGAATTACTTTTGTTTAAGTTTTGATGTAAGACCAAAAAAGTTTTAAGGCACTGAGACAGCTGCAAGAATTGTAAGGATCAAGATGCCTCGATGCATTTAGATTCCTTAGTGGGGTAAGCCATTGTGTGGTAATGAGATTTGATCCAACCAGTTGACATGTGATGTCTTGATCAGCTTCCTCTTCCTTTTACTTCCTCCTAGAAAAGAAGCTACAACTACTGTCCCTCGAGATAAGAAAAGGAAATTGCCCATCATTAATGCAGTCTATGATGTCACATTGGGGTCTGAAGGATTGAAGCAAAAGACAACACAAAATGCTGCTAAATGTAACAGACACCTTCATTCACCCCTTGTATGTTTTTTCTATATAGTTTGCTAAGGCAATAAAATGTTGTTGGTAAATGAACAGAACTCTTTATAACTTCATTCTTAATTTCTGTTTGAGAAAACACCCCCACATACCAATATTACTTTACATACTTTCTATTTAATTCACTCTATCACTAATAATCACTATACATTGTTTGAAATCATGGCCTTTGCCAGGACTTGAACTTCTATGTGTCATATCCCTTCAGGATGTTGGTGTCATGGCTCTCCACAATTACTGTCCCTTGTAGCACTTAATAAATTTTATCTTTTTGTTATCTCTCCTAAACCCTGATCTGAAACCATTTTCTCATGCTCCCTAGGTAGGTTATACATTGTTTTCCTCTGCCACTCTTGCCTTCAATCTGTCCTATGTGTATCAAATTTGCCAAGCTCTCTTTCCTCATTATGTGCCCCAGAAATCTCAACTATCTCTTTCTGATGTTAAGTATAAGCCTCCATTTTGTTTCTATTTTCTCTAAATCTTTGTTGTTACTCACATATTTGTTCCCATAGAAGCCCTTTTCTTTTGCTTCTTCTCTTCTCTTCATTTGTGAGGAGATTGTCAGGAATTCACTGCCATATAGCAGAACTGATGCTATGTAACATTTCAGTACCCTTTTCTCTGTTTCTAATGACATTTTCTTCTTTCTTAATACTTTGCTTTAACACTAGAGAAGAAAAATATGCAACTGTTTCATCCATGAGGCAAACCCCTTCTCTGCATGAATGTTAGATTAATTCTTACTGTTAGCAATGATCTGGCTATATTTCTTTTGTGTGTGTTAAATGCCATGTCTCTTCAGGATATGTGCATAGTGTAGCCATTATCAGCATAGAAAGTGGCATTGGTGTGTTGCATTCAGATTCGTACCATGTAGGTTGCATTTGCTTTTGCATAAGTATTCTTGTAAAGGTATGTATCCATCTCACACACCCACCACTGCCTTACTACAGGTTAATAGCAAGAAAGACTGGGCTATCTTGGTTTGGTTGGCAACTAGTCCAGGGAAAAATCAACTCAAAACCAGCTGAGTATGAAGCTTGCAACTCTACTCCATAAAAACCAACTTACTCTGGAAATGGAAATCACTTGTTATGGAAACCATAGAAGCAATGTTTATAAACCCATACTACAAAAGGGACTCTACAGGGTAAAAACATGTCCCTTCACGATATAAATGATCATGTCCCTTCAAGATATAAATGATCATGTCCCTTCATGATATAAATGATCTATGAATTGCTATGACTTCTTGGAAAAGATAGTAGAGTGGTTTCTTGCTGATTTCTCGACAGTTTGAAATTCATAGTTTTCCTTCTCTTAAATCAGTCTACCCTACTACCCAACCCATAGATGGCAGATGAAGAGATGGATTCACACTTTTTCTAAGGACATTTGTGAAAAAGTGAATGCTGTAGGCTAGTCTGGAATTTGAACCTGGCCTGTCAGTTCCATATTCCATGTTAGTAACCATTACACTACCTGCCTATTCATCTGGCTATTACAGTAGATATATCCAGTTAATTTGGTCAAAATATGACAATGAGCTTTATTCATTGTCATTTAATAATAAGATTATTTTGTCCATCTAAAAAGAATCCATGGATCTGTGCTTAATTAAGTAATTTGTAAAAGTTCAGCCATTGTATTTCTTGAGGAATGTAAGAACCTTATGCTCCTTATATGTTGTTTTTCTCTTTTTTTTTAGCTACAAATTGTTAAAGGTCAGTCATGATGTGTTTAAACTGTTCCACTCTTTGCTTTGTTATTCAGTTCAGAAACCAAATTTCCTTTTTGAAAAGAAAGTAATGTCAGTGTCAGGGAGAGTTCTATCATGTGACAGCTCAGTTGTTATAGCATTGAACCTGAGATTATTGGTATTTTTTAATACTAATATTCAAGACTTGTGATCCATTCAAGGTGGTGGGTTGTTGTGTGGTGTTGTATAAGTAAGGACAAGAAATGGAGTTCATAGGGCTATGCAGGAAAGATAATCCTAGACTTGAAGAGGTCAATAATGGATTGAAATAAAGAATCGAGTTTAAACAAACATCAATCTAAATTTTTTTAAAATGATTGACACATATTGTTTGGTAAAATAATATAATAACAATGGTCAGAAATTATCACCATAAAATAAATAATAAAAAATAGTGGATCATTTCTTATAAGAAACTACTTTGGGAATGAAAAGAAGGATTGTCAAAAATAATTGATGTAAGATTTTTCTTATTCAAGTCAATCACTGAATTGGCTTTACAATTTTAAGGATCAGAAATTATAAATGAGAACTGTGATAATATATAAAAATATATATATATATATATATATATATATACTACAGTTAAAAAGTTTGAAGTCACCCCCAGAATAGAAAAGTGAAACATTTCCATCCCAAAAATGAAAAAGAGCTCTTAGAGTCATTGAAAAAACAATGGAATCAATTATCAAACTTATACTTTGAGAAACTTTTGCAATGAATTACCAGGGGCGGCCTCAAACTTTTGAACTGTAGTGTGTGTGTATGTATGTATGTATGTATGTATATATATATATATATATATATATATATATATATATATATATATATATATATATATATATATATATATATATATATATATGTCATCCATCAATCTCAAGAGACCATGGATGTGTACCCAAAGAGTTATGTCTGAGCTGCTAATAGCCATGGAGCAACTGTTATGGTTGTACAGGCCCACATAGGAGTGACACTCTTGATATGTTATGAATCCACTTTCTCCAATGTCACTGTATAGTTTTATTTCCTTTCCATGCTTCTCCCTGGCAGCAAGCATCCATTTCTTTGTTCCTCACTCCAGCATGAGCAATCATTAGTGACATCATCCCACCTGTCAATGTCTATCGCCAATATGTCCCTTTTACAGAGAATATGATTGCCCTTGTGCTCTCTTGCCAGTGTCCAGTTTCTCAAACAGAAGGACCTTTGGAATCCTCCCAT
Organism: Acanthosepion pharaonis; assembly: GCA_903632075.3. Classification (NCBI taxonomy): domain Eukaryota; kingdom Metazoa; phylum Mollusca; class Cephalopoda; order Sepiida; family Sepiidae; genus Acanthosepion; species Acanthosepion pharaonis. Next base: position 384,967 of record CAHIKZ030001403.1, read on the forward strand.
CAGTAAACAGTTGCTTCCTGTGTCTTTGCTATCATAATAAGGAGATACTCTTAAGGGTGCAGATCTGTGCAAGATTTTCTGAGAAATAGTCTGTTGCCCATGAAGCATATCTTCCCTCTCCATGCCACTGATGTTGTCCAAGGGAAAGATAATCCAATACAATTTGGCACCAGCGTTGTCACAGGAGTTGCCAGAATCAAGTTTAACATAACATTAGACTGTCTTAAGAACTCTGGCTCCAGATTTGTCCTCATGGTTTGTTCCCGAAGCCCTTCCCCATGATTGTGTATGACCACAAGGTAGTGGAGGTTTAACATCAGAGTTTTCTTTCTCTTAAAATAAAAAATAAAATTTACCTTGTGGTAAATGAGATTGTTTTTTTTTATTATTTTGTTCTTATTGTAAATTTCTGAATCTAACACAAACCTATTTCTTTCAAATGTATTTAATTTTTACTGTTTCACTGTTTATGTATTTTTTTTTACCGTTTCTTTGCATTATTTTTTTTTACACATTGTTTTGGCTGTAGTAAATCTTTTCATCTGTTTGCACATTATTGTCTGAATAGGTAAGCCTATTTTCTTGCATTTACTAATATTATTTGCACTTATTTAATCCCAGTTATGGTTGAAGGAAATGCATCTCATGATGTATATTGAAAACATCATACTTTTATGAAATAAAAGTAGGTTGAACTCATGAAAAAATCTAGGCAATAGTGTACTGGTGAAAAAAAAACATGTGTGAATATTATATCATTGATTCTTCTACAGCATATGATATAAATAAACAGAAGGAAAAAAAAATGCTGACAGTGATTCAAAGAAACAGAACTATGTGAGAAAAACAACACAACAAGACAGAAGTTTGGAATGAGATAAAGTGCTGATAAAGTGGTTTAAGTTTTGTATAGGTTAAGTGCCTGGTTAGCAGTTGTTCTCAGAATTAATCCTTCCGTGATTTTGAATTTTCACTAATCCAAAACACTTCAGATTGCAATGGTCCTGGATTAGAGTTGGTCTAACTGTATTCCTAATTGAAATGAAGTTTATCTATTTAAGTTTATTCATATCTACCTATCTCTCTAATTATATCTATCTATCTCAGTCTGTATCTATCTATGTATCTATCTCAGAGTATACAGAAAAAAAGGGACAATCTGACTGAATGAGTTGACATTTCTTATTGTATTCTGATCTCATTCTATTCATATCTATATATCTCACTATCTCAGTCTGTATCTATCTATCTCAGGTATACAGAACAAAGGTATACTGACCAAACAAGGTGACATTTTTTTTTATTTCATATTTATCTATCTCATTCTATTCATATCTATCTATTGGTATGCAGAAAAAAAAGAGAAAATCTGACTGATCATGTTGGCATTTCTTATTCTGTTCATATCTTTTTTATGTATCTCATTCTATTCAGATCTACCTATCTATCTCATTCAGTTCATCTATTTTTTGTATCTATCTAAGGCTAGAGCAAATTTGACTGAACAAATCCTCATTCTATTCATATCTATCTCGGTCTGTATCGATGTATGTATACAGAAAAATAGGGAAAATCCGACTGAACAAGTTGACATTTCTTATTCTGTTTGTATCTATTTATCTCATTTTATTTAGATATTTCTATCCCATTCAATACATCTATTTCTATCTATCTCATTCAATTTATCTATTTTTGTACCTGTCTAAAGACTATGTAGCACAAAAAGCAAATCTGACTGAACAAGTTGATATGAGTTCTCATTCTATTCATATCTATCTATCTATTTATCTATCTATCTCAGTCTTTTTATCTATCTATCTAGGTCTTTCTTTCTCTCTATCTATCTATCTATCTATCTATCTATCTCATCATTCAAATGAAATTGGTTATAGGTTGAACTACTTAAGAAAAAAGAAAGAGATTCACTACATTAGTTAAGACTGAATAACTTATAACTTCTCTTAAAAAAGAAGTGTTATTTAGCTGAAGAAAAGATAACCCTTCTAGGGTGAAGATAGCACATCAATAACAGCCTATATAATTATAGGTGTGTTCAGTTCAGCAAGATTTAGTAAGCAGAAGGTCTGTGTGGTCCTGTCATGCAAATGAAACCAGCCACTACCTGCCCCCCCCAAATCATATTTCTTATCATTTAAATGCTTTTCTTGTTTTGCATTTTAAAACCTACATGCGCATAATGGATTTTCTTACATCTGTGCATAAATATGATAACCTACCCAAATGGAGAGGTTTATCTATGCATATATATCAACCCCATGATGCAAATCCCCTCCCTTCCACTATACGTTGGATACTCTCTATACTATTCTGAGTTGCCGATTTACCCACTAACCAGTTAACTCGTTGCAAATAGATTATTTACAAATGATAATAAAAAATGGATTAAAACAGGTATAGATATTAGTAATAATAAAATAGTATCCACCTGTGTGGTTTAAATCTTTGTATGTGTTTAGCTGCATGTATATACTGGTGTACAAAAGATTTGGGTCAACTACATAAAATGATTATACACCTTTATTTTATTAAGAAGCTAAGATTGTTTCACTGGATGCTTTTATCAGTAGTGTCTGTGGACCTTGAGGATAGTTTAATGTGTTGGTTACTTCTATAATTAATATATAAAGTTTTTTTATGAGAATATTTTACATTACATGAAATATTGAGGGTGAAAAGGTACATGCACAAAATAACAGAGACTAATTGATTTGTAATGCAAGGTAACATTTATTAAACAAAAAATTTATTAAAAAAAATGACAAAAGGAAATTCCAAGAGTTTCTTTTCTTAGAATTAAGTTGCATATACAATGAAAATTGTTAATGAATGTATTTGAGTTTGACTTGCCTGTGTAGTTGTATTTGTGTGTGAAGCAACCGCAGCCCTTTTTGAATCAGTCAATGGCACACACTTTGAAAGGAGGAAAAACAGGAAGAAAGAGCTACTTAAGGGTTTGCTTGTTTTTATACCTTCAGGGCTGCTACTGATACTATTTTGATTAAGGGCTGCTGCTGATACAATGTTTATTAAAGGCTGCTGTTTATTAAGGCATTACAATGGGAAAATACACTGTTGTATTTTCGTAGGTGCTGTGTAACATAAGATACACTGCTTTAAGTAGCTCGATGCTAAAAAAAAGGCCAAGCAAAACTATTGGTGCAATGAAAGATCTGAGATGATAATATGCAAATTTCTAAGTAGAAATTGTTCTATCTCATTAACATGTGTATAAGATTACTTGACAAGTTTGTTTTTGAGCATTAACTTGTTTTTTGCACTAAAATCATAGCTAAAGTTACTGCTAAGATAAAGATGGAAGTTGTGACTTTGAAAGAGAAAATGACTGAATAAGAGAGAGAGAGAGAGAGAGACAGGCAGATGGGAATTTCTAGAAACAGTGTTCAAACCATTGAAAAGATATTTGCTATTACTGGAAATGTTTTAAGTGCAAGAGAGATGTAAGAAAATTTGTGAAAGTTTTGGTAGGCAATCCAAAATTAACAGCCAGATAAGTGAGGATTTAATGCAGTCTTAGTAGTGAGGTTTCATTTGATACAATATGCAGATTGTAACAAGAGTATGGGAAAGAAATATTTATTTTCCCTAATACATTTCTCTTGTTATGGATATTGCTATATCCATGATATAACAATACTGATATTTCACAGACAGAATGGAATAGCTGAATAGAAAAAGAATAACACACATGCTTAGTTCACAGAGAGGTTTATAATGCTACATCATGCACAAAATTAGATATATACATATATACACGTGTCCCACACAAAGAAATTATAACATACACCTCAACAAATAGTGTGTAAGAAAGGGGAACCTTACTTGTTATATTTCCTGAAAGGAAAACTGTGGTTACAGCAGTTTCTCTACAGACTGGTTTATATCATGTTCATTTTCTTGTAAAACCTACTGCTAAGGATGTCCTTTGTCGCTGTCTACATGACAACTACTCTTGTCAATCTCTCTTCTGATGTCATTCACTGGCTGTCACATGATCCTCATGACTATCACAATGAAAGGGAGATAATCACATTTGTAAACCAACAAGAGTATTATAAAAACTTGAATGCTGTGCATAGCAGCAAAAAATCAAATCAAAAATCATCAGAATATAAAACTGAAGTGGTTAAAAGAACATCAATCATGGGATGCTGGAAAATGGCAGAAAGTAATTTTTAGTGTTGAATTTAAAATGGAGTTACATCCTAATGTAAAAGAATATGTTAGAATACAAGTGAGAGAAAGAAACAATGCAAGATGCACTATAAAGATGGTAAAATTTAGTGGTTGAAACATAATAATTTGGGATTGCAACATAATCAGTGATAGAAGAAAATTGGTAAAAGTTGATGGAAACCTAAACAATGAAAATTATGTTAGTTTATGTTAGTTTAATCTTATGCTAGACTACAAAGATAGAGAAATTTTTCAGTCTGACAGTTCTCCTTGATTCTCATCATGTGCAACAGAAAGGTTTCTTGTGGATGAAGATATTTAGCTTTTGGAAGACTTACCAGCACAGACTCGTGATTTCAATATAATTGAACCATTAGGGTAGGAAATGAAGAAACAAATGCTCAAACAAAAAACATGCATTCTCCAAGAGCTTTGGGATTACTGCCAAGAAGAATGGGGAAAAATTCTAAATGAGAAAATCTGGATCCTGTTTCATTCAATGTGGCATTGAATGAATTGAAGCAATTATTCAAACCAAAAGCAACAACACTAATTTAATCCTAATTTTGATGATTTGTACTATAATAATAAAGATCACTTTTTGATTTAAAATAAAATCCCTTTTAACTTAAAGAAAAGAACTGAAAGGTGAAATTTTTTGCTGGGGGCACAATAGATTTTCATGGCCTTTTTCCAGCATCACTATGCTTAAGATGCTTTATTAGGAAGCACAGTGGAGTAATGGATAGCAACTTGGATTGAGGAATTGGAGAGCTGAGTTCGAATTCCAGTCAAATCCATTACATTCACATATGTGCTAATACTCTTGGGAAAGGTATGAATCCTCCTCTTCTCCCACCAGGTTTGGGTAAATAGCAGGACAGACCAGGTTCTATACCCTCGGAGGGCAACTGGTCTACCACATAAAGAAATGGCAACCTACTGCGGGAAAAGAATCTGCCTCATCAGTCATGTATCAAAAGATACATGATTGCTTAAATGTGTATCACACATGGCACATAACTGACTGATGCAGCATTAAGTAAAATGTAATAACTTGTTTTCTGGTCTTCAAAGATCATGAAATGTACTGAGAAAAACATATTGCTAATCACTTTTAATTTAGAGGTAAAATTAACAAGAGTATTTAATTTACAAGGAAGCCCAAAGGTTTTGCATACCAGCTGCATGAGATAAAATTCTTAGTCATGTTCTTTATGGGTAATCTTTCTAAGATTTACAATTTTTTCAATGTATAAATACTATATCAGGCAATACTGTTTACATAGTTTTTTTCTAAATACATTTTAAAAATTTCATTATTTACAGTCAGGTTTTTTTTTATGGAATATACACCTGACAAGGTCTGAAAAAATTGTTATCATTTTTAATTATATAAAAAAAGGCATCAGTTATCTTAAAAATATTCACAATGTTAATGACTCTTTTTACTGTAATACACTGATTTTGGTCATAGTTTGGTCTTTAAAAAATGGTTAGCAAAAGAACATTGGAAAGAAAAGATTTAAAACGGCCATTCAAAAAGAATAAATAAATAACTATTATTATAAAAGGCATGAATATATCTCTATACAAAATGAACTCTCTCTCTTTTTGCAGATTTTAAAAATTTCTTTTACTAATGTTGCCACTCAAGGTAGAGGGTTGCTGTCTGGAGTTGTATCAGCATAAGAAATGATAAGATAAAAGGATAGACAGACAGCTAATTCTAGATATGAAGAGGTTAAGGATACATGGCACAGTGGATAAAGGACCCAAAGAGTGTGAGTTCAATACCCGGTTAAGGCAGTGAAGAACTTTCAGAGGGAAATTAGCAGGAGATAACTGATAACTGACATCCATTAAACATGGCATGTGGAACTAGAACAGTCTACCAGTGAGTGAAATAAAGGGTTAAGTTTGACATTCCAACCACCTGAAGAAGGCTGGAGCATACCACAGCTGAAATGTTGTAATAAATATGGCAACAAAGATGAGGACAATAGTCTGAATAATGTAAATAATGTAGGTTAAAATTTAATTAGCGAATAAAATTTCAGAGTTCAAGTGAAGACGTTAGCAGCATAAAGTTGAAGTAGATTTTAGAAGGGACAGGAAACCCAATCCTATACAGGGAACAAGGGATAAAACTTCTACTTCTGTTCAAAGACCAGGAAGGAGTGTGAACTGGATAATAAGCAAACCTATTAGACACAACAAGTGTTGATATGGAAAGAACTGTAAGCTATAGATAAAGCCAAATATAAACTTATCAAATGAGGAAGACAAAAAAGAGATGCCATAGTCAAGCAGGTTAAGAATTAGTCATGAGAATTCTTTTGACCCACAGTGACATTTTTGTTAAGATTTATTTTCCTGGTTTGTTTTATGTTTGAGTTATGTCCCTTGTCTTTAAGTGCCTTTTTAAGTTTTGAGAATAGATATGGCAGTTATAGGGTCAACTGCTATCTAGCACAATGGTATGAACTGGGCTCTATCGCTATTTATTCATCTATTGCAGTGATTCCTAACCTTTTTTTGGTCATGCCCAACCTAAGCATCTCTAAAATTCCTGATGACCGCCCACCCCCAATGATATATAATTCTTATCATTCACAGATCATGACAGCTATTAGTGAGATATGATTAAATATACTTTAATGTTTAAAATAAACTTATTCAGTGTTATTATTGTTTAGGTAATAAGCATTATAACATAGCACAAGTAGCTATATTGTAGGAAAAGGAATTTTCGAAAATACACGCATTTATGGTTATTTTTTAACTTTTATTAAAAGCGATATTCTTGTACATGTAATTATGGATAATATTATATATTAATTACTAATTTTTTAATTAGTAACTATTTGTGTTCAGTTGTTGACATTAATAGCTATCTGTGTTAAATTCTTGGAATAATGCAATAATAAAAATTTAAATTTCATCTCTCTGATTAATCCTGAAGAAGGCAGGGGTGTACAATGGCCGAAATGTTGTGAATGTGACAGTAAAGATGAGGACAACAGTCTGAACAATGTAAATAGTGTAAATAGTTACAATACCTTATCTCAGAAATATAGACAGATCCTGAAGAAGGCCGGGGCATACAACGGCCGAAACTTTGTGAATGTGACAGTAAAGATGAGGAGAACAATGTAAATAGTGTAAATAGTTATAATACTTCATCTCAGAAATATAGACAGAATTTTTATATAGCATTTTATATAGAATTTTTATCTAGAAATTTTGTATAAAATTTTATAAGATAATGAACAAATAGAAAACATTTATAAATTTATTTGTTTTTTATTTAAGCATTATCAAAAAATGCATATAGAGAAAAAAAAGAAAATTCTCCCATTCAACAAGACAGACATTAGCAGATAGAAATAAAAATGCCCTCTAGATGTACAAATGCTTACACATTATCAACTAAATCTCAAATAGACAAACTAGAATTATGATAGACACACACATGCATTATATGCACAAATGTTACTGAACAAGACAAATACATGTGAAGTCTACTTCACCAATGCAAAACAAGCAACACAAAAATACCTGAATTTTCTTTTCTCCTCCCTATTTTATTTTCTGATGAGTGTTAAATAAAATCAAAACATGTTAAATTTATTAACATTTTCTATTTTTCTTTATCCTATTATTTCATTGGATTCTAATCCATGTTTGATCTATATGTGATCTGTATTCATAGCGTTTTATATAATATAGAATTTTTATATAAAATTTTATATATAAATTATATATAATTTTTATAAAATTTTATATATAATTCTTCTGCCAAACAATAGAAAGGCATCATAACATAGAAGCTCATCAAGTACTTCATGAAATTGCCCTTTGATCAGTGCATAATTTATTCCAGATAGTCTTCTTTTCCCTAAAGGTGTGCATAATGGTTATCTTCAAATTCATGCCCAGCAGAACAAGGTTTTGTTATCTTATCTTTCATCTATGCTTTTTCAAAGAAAAAAAAATGAAAGGAAGGGAGAAAAAAAATTAAGTCAAACCTATTTGATAACAAAATGAAAAATAAAGCCTTTATAACAGTGCTTGTTGTCCCAGTCTGAGTGGATATTTTAGTGGCCATGTAAGGCTTTTCATTTTCTAGTTAGAATTTTTAACTTATATCTATTTTTAAGATAAATTTATATGAATTCTTATTCTAGTTTAATGAGAGATACATTCTATCATCTCTTAGGAAAATGTCTCAAAGGGACCTCAGTTCTGATGTTCACCTGCTAGCTTTTATCAAGTAACATTTGAGAGTTTAATAACTGGATGCCTCTGATCTCTTTTCAAGAGGAGATAACAAATCTGACTCAGATAAGCTATAAAAAGCCTTAAATAACAGCTACGCAACAATAAATTTTACCTTACTGTCATATTATCTTGCTGAGTTCTGCTTGGAATAAGAAAATGTTTCCAGTTCCCATGATAGGCATTACTATATCCATGATGTACTAACACAATGGAAAAATGGATCAGGACGACTGAAAGAAATGAATGCCAAATACATATGGTTCTCAAAGAGATTTTATATACAGTTACGTCATACAAGAAATTATATACAATTTTGCTGATGTTTGTTGTACTCAAGTGATAGGATTTTTATTATTTGGTACATTTTTTGTAATTCTATAGTGCCATTCCACAATGCTGTTATAAAATAAAATAAGACATATCTCAGCTGATTTACAAGCAAATGAACTAACATACTCAAGAGCGAGAGCCGGATGTGAACGGGACAAGGCCCCGTCACAAAATGACCATTATCTTCGTTTACACATGTTCCCGATGCACAAAAAAAAAAAAAAAAATAAAATAATATTTTAAAGTGTTTCTATTTTTCAACCAATAAAAATGCTTCCCTCCTAATTATACTCGCATCATTTTTCGAGCCTGTTAAGCCATAAAAAAACGCCATAAAAGAGGTCACACGGAAGTACACCAAGCAGTCAACAGGAGGCCAGGGAAGAGACCTGTCACGGTCAGGTTGAGCGGTCAGCAGCAGCCAACCAGTGAGAACTACTATGAGAGATCAACCCAGATTCGAAGCTGGCTTATGAACTTTACCACAAGGTAGCTGTCCCAAACCCACACGTTCCTGTTGAAATAAATCACGTAAATCTATTTTTGTTGTTGTTGCATTTCTTTCTTGCAACCATACGCTTGTCTATAACAATGCTCAATAAAGAATAGTCTTCACCAAGATCCACAGCCTTCACTCGTTCAAAGCCATTTTTAACCATTGATCTTAGAAAGCAAGTCTATACAGCTAACAGTTTAGATATTTCTGAACAGGTTTGGTTATGAGATTCATATGAAAGTTTCAATCTGACAAGGCTATTTAAGAACATGACTCAAGATTTCAGGTTGATGTTTTGGTTTCATAACAATTTTCAGTGTTGTGTAAAACTACTTGTGGCACAGTTTATTTTATGTTGAATTTCTTTTCCTCTTACACTAAATTATGATATATTGAAAGGTTTCCTTCCTGTCCTCTCATGTATGGAAAATATCTTTTATTGGGCTCTAAACCTAAGAAGTGATCTTTGTGTCATTTAACTTCACCCAATGATTATAAGTAGTTTGATTTGTATTCAATATTTGAAAATTCACTTAAAGTGAATGATAAAATTGTCTTGAAATTCAATCAACATTTTTACCAGTTTTTAATAATCCAGTCATTTATTAATTTTCTGTCCCCTGTCTTAATTGAGAATTTGTGTTTTAGATCCATATTATTTGGGTAGTTTAGATTTTTTAATTATAAGACCAATGATAATCTTTTTTTTTTATTTTGCTGACAAGGGATTGCTGAAAAGTTCTCAGCCCAGCTTACTTTTCAAAATCTGCCAACATGACTAAACATCAGAATTTTGTTTTTAATCCCAACATCTTTTCAGCATCCACTTATAGAAATAATGTTCATTCTCTTTATAGTTTCATATCTGTATGAAAAATCATGTTTCCAACTCAATCCATGACATAAGAAAATAAGTATTTTTTCTTAATTTAGTATTATGTTATAATTTAACATTTATTCTTAGAATTTTAATTGATTTTTCTCAGTTTTAAAAATTGAATTTAAATCTCAATCATGTTCTATTTTAGATGAATACAATATTTTCTTCTAAATCATGTGACTTGTTTGATTGTTTTTTCAATTTGAAAATGTATTTTTTCTATTTTCCATATTTTTCCTATTTATAAGCATGCAGAATTTAGTAAACTGTGGATAGTTTTTTCTTAGTCAGTAACATATAGTTATTTATTAATCATAGCTTAGTTCTGGCACAAGGCCATAATTATGAGACACATGGTGAAAATCAAGTACATGAGTAATGATTTGCAAGACAAAACCCTTATATCAAAACATGGTTCTTTGTCATTTAGACAGAATTTATTTTAGAATGATTAGCTTTAAAGGACAGGAAATTGTGGAGAGCCATGATTGCCCATGTCTTGAATGAACACAATATGTGAAGAAGACAGTTAAAAAACATCATGCTTGTCACAGCTAATTATTTATTTCATTATAATTCTTCTTTATGTGGCTTCAGGACTTGTGATCATGGTTCTCCACAACTTCCTGTCCTCTGTAGCTCTTAATAACCTTTATTTATTTACCATCTCTCACAAACCCTGCTCTGCCATCCATTCACTCAAGCTCACCAGGTAGCTTGTGAGTTGCTTTCCTCTGGCTCTCTACCTTCAATCTGTCCTGTGAGCATAATATTTACCAAGCCCTCTTTCTTCATTATGTGCTCTAGAAATTTCAACTATCATATTGAAGGACTGATATTACACAACAGTTCAGTAGTCTTCTCTTTGTTTCTAACAAAATTTTTACGTTTCTTAATACATTGCTTAGCTTTTGAAAGGCTTCTTTTGCTATTCCAACATGGCTTTGGATTTCAGTGTCACACATTCCATCCTCTTATAAAACATTTCCCAGATATTTAAATTTCTCTACTTGTTTGATTTTGATAACTCCAAATTGTAATTTGCATGTTAGGCTCTCTCTTTTGTTGGCAACCATACATTCTGTCTTATTGCAATTGATGTTTAATGCTCTCTTCTTCACTACCTTCTGTTACTAATTCAGTTTTTTGTTTGGGTTGCAATATCTGTTCTTTAATATTTTGCTCAGCTTTTGGAAGGCATCTTTTGCTATCCTAATGTAAACTGTGGATTTCTGTGTTGCTCTTTCTATCCTCTTTTAATACGCTTCACAGATATCTAAACTGTTGCATCTGTTTGATTTTGGTGTTTTTTTAAAAGAAAACCATCCTTCAATAAGATTTTAAAATAATTTGTGTTTTACAAACTAAATAAAATATATCATGTCATTTGATATAGTTTTCTCTTTAACATAACATTTACAAATTTTTGAACATTTCACTTTTCTCTTTTTACAGACTGTCACATTATATGCCATCGGAAATGTGAAAGTGAGGTAAGAAATGTTCGTATTTTTTTATTGTATACTATTATTCATTTATATTTTGACATCTAATTATCTATGCAGTTCTTTTTTTTAAGTTCAATCTAACTATATAAATATTCCTCTTCAAGAAGATGTCACTTCAATCAATTTTTTTTCATTTTTAAGAAATTATTTATTTTTCAGCTTAGACGAGAGACTATTTATAACGGATAGACAATTATTTATTCATTTATTATATATATATGCACTGTATCAAATAATTGAGAAAAAAATGCAAAAGTATCTCAGGTTTTCTGAGTAACCCAACATGATCTGGTTCTCCAATGAGAAGAACTTCAATGAAGACCAGAACGGCAATAGGATAAATGACAGATGAATATGTGTGGATGCCAGAAAGTTGTTCATGGTGATAAGCATTAAGTTCATGTCATCTGTAATAACCTTGGATATTGTGAGCAATGAGCATTCTCATGTCACCCCAATTGTTTCCCACAGACTCTCAGGGTCAATGTTACCTTATGAATTAATGTGCTGAACATGGTGGTTAAGCCCTGGATCAAAGCAGATACCCTAGAGAAGACCACAGATCTGCTAGTGGAATGCAAATTCTCTTGAGAAAGGCATATGTCAATCTCTTCTCTCTGCAGCTATGGATTAAATATCAGAATAAACTGGGATCTCTTACCATGGATGGAAGCCAGTCTAGGAGAAAGACAACTCAGAATTCAAAACTTTATGGAATGCATGGTAACTTCCAGACAGGCAATCACAGTTGCCTTTTCTTTACTATGTCCTGAAGGGATATAGCATTTAAGAAAAATTGTTAATGCTATCTACCCTGAAATGTGGTTTCCTTTTTGATACAACTTATACAAACTGCTTTATAGTGCCACCAATTTGTAGGATCTTACAAATGGACAAGTACCTTTTTGAATATTTCTTCCAATTTCATAACCTTGTTTGTAATTGACTGACATACAGGATGTGATGGGCAAATTGTCGATTTTTTATATTTTTAATTTCACATATATGCATTGTTTTTGATTTTGTCAACTGCACAGTATAAGAGGGTCAGTTGGGCACCATCTGTGAGAAAAAGGGCACCAGAAATTTGGAAACTGCATGCTGTACTACTTGGCATTCATGCCGGAAGCTCCAGTATGAACCATTCAGAATGTTTGAGTGTCAATCTGAGGATATCACAGTGGATTAAAAAGAGTTGGATGAGTCTAATGGTGATTACAACGATGTTTGGTGTGATTACTAGTAATGGTGATGTTATGCCTCCATTCATCTTCCTACAAGGCCTCAGATTCAACATGGAAGCCTACATCAAGTGCCTTAAAGAAGTAGTGCTACCCTAGGTCAAGAGGGTGGCTTCTGGAAAATCCTATGTCTGGCAACAGGACTCTGCACCATGCCACACAAGCAGGAGAACCTAGTCATAGCTGACAAACAATTTCTGCGATTGCATCACCCCTTACATCTGGCCACCTAACTCACCAGTCTACAACTCCCTTATATGGGGTGCATTTGAGTAAGAAACCAACAAAACTGTTTGTAACACCAAAGATGAACTGAAGACAAGGATTATAGCATCATTCCCCAACTTAAACAAGGAGACTGCCCAGAAGTGATGCAGCAGATTCTGAAGTTGTATGGAAGCCCTGGTTGAAGCCAATGGGGATTTTATTGAATAAATTTACTCTTTACTATTTCAAGATATTTTTCTGTAATTTTGATGTCATACAAGCAGTCTTTTTTCTTTTACTGTTGACAGTCTCAACTTAAATTTATTTAACAATGTCAACAGCATATCTAATTGCATTAATGCTCACATCGTATAATATCACAAGTTCCATAACCCAATAGAGTTGTAAGTGCACCGCATTTATTGGAGCCATAGCAGCAGAGTTGTGTCTTCTGCAAGTTAGCCTGACAGAGTTCATTCCTCTTCAGACTGGTTTTGAATTCAGTGTTTTCCTTCTTTTAGACTGATTGCTTCCTCAAGGCAAGAGAGTCCAGTCTGCTCTGCTATTTAACCCATGCTCAAGAAAGATGGATTCATGACTTTTTCCAAGAGTATTGGTACAAAGTGAACAAAACAGTATTGACCAGTATTTGAACTGATTTCACTTTCATGGATAATGGTTACACTATCTGCACATCCATTTTTGCATTATTACTATTATTTTATTCCTATTTTTTATTCTTTATGCTTACTTTTTTATCACAACACTGGATTGATTCATATTTTTGATAACTTATGGTACCACTGCTTGGACACTAACTAAAACCCTTGAGTCTAAGCTTGATGGAACATACACTTGGATGCTGAGAGCTCTACTTAACATCTCTTGGAGATAACATCAAACTAAATCACAGCTCTAAGGACCCATACCTGATATTTCTACAATCTTTTGTGACTGCAGAATGTGCTATGCAGAACACTGCTAACAAGCAAAGCAAAAATTTGCAAGTGATCTGCTTTTGACACCTAGCCATGGTGCATGACGTGTTGGTCATCCAGCAACCACCTACATTGACCAACTATGTAATGATACAGGATGCCACACTAATAATCTTCTGACTTTAATCCAGGACCATAATGGTTGACATTGATAGACTGATGAATGTCCAAACTAGATCAACTGTATAAAAAAATATGATAAAACAATCAATGTGTAAATCAAAAATCAAGAATCAGCTTACAATGAGAATTGAACCAGTAATTTACACTGTGAGAGCCAGTCTTTGATGGATGTCACTTCAATCCCTCCAGCTATAAAAGCTTAAGATTAATTAAAAAAAAACATCACAAGATAGAGGAAAATACCTAATAAAATAATAGTAATAATGAAAAGTGCTTCATTAAAAACATTTTTCTTCAACTTGACATATCTTCACAATGTCTTCTAGAAATACACCTTTCCAGCATGCTTATCTTAAGATGAATATTTTATCTTTTATTTTACATCTGAAGAGATAACTGTCAGTCTTTTTCAAAACAGCTTTGCCAATTCATTTTCATTGTTTGAAGCCAGTGATACACTGTCATACCTGAACTTTACTCATGTCATGTATTCAATTCACAGATTTCATGAGCCTGTGGTTTATAAGCAAATAATCTTGACAGACACCCATTTATTAAAATTAAGAAGAGCCTACAACATAACACATTTTGATAAATCACATTTTTTTATTATTAATCATCCATGTTATATTTATATATCATGCAATATTTAGCACTATATACAATTTCCCATATATATATATATAATATATATATGAGAAAAACCTATATAAAAGCTCTTTCAAATAAATTTAAAATAGTGCACTCTTATTTACATAAGAAAGGAAATATACAAATAATATATAGGTACAGATATAAAATAATAAATTATATGAATAATTTTGTCTTTTTCTATTTTGCATAATTCACCTGTCAAATTTGTTGTATTTAACTTATTGTTCTGAAATTTGAGTTTTATATTCCGTTTTTTGTGCTTATTAACATATAAAAATATGGCATTATATGGGCATTAGATTCTGAGAAATGGATAAAAATATTCCAAATTGATGGGTGTATGAATAATTTTGTTGTTGACTATATATATATAATTATATAATTGAACAGTATAACAGTGTGAACAAAATTTCTGCCAATAATGTTATCTAGAGTAATAATTATCGTATCAGAAATATGTTCAGAAAAATTGTAAATTTTAAAGTAATTAGAATTTACAATAAGTATTGGGAACTTAAATTCCTTTTGATACAATAATTATTATATATATATATATATATATATATATATATATATATAGAGAGAGAGAGAGAGAGATAAGAGTGGTTACTGAGATCAAGTGGCGACAGTCTGTTCATGCTTAAACATAATCTTCAGGCCATGTGTTTTCAGTGGTAGCTTGACTATATATGCTAGACTATGTTGGGTGATAGCTCAACTGATTACATTTGTTCTACCTTGTATTGAGAACTTTTAATTGCCAACTTTATCATAGTTGGAATTTGCCAACTATGACTGTGTTTCATTATATATATATATCTGTATAAAGACAATATGAATAAAGATAATTTTTCCCTTTGTCTTTATTTAATATATATATATATATATATATATATATATATATAGGTATTATTGATTGTAACAGAGAAAGAATGATGGTTATATTTTTAATAAACTTTTCTTGGTTTCAAATCAAATGCTTTACATTAGATTGTAACCCATGAATGAATGCTCCATATGAAATATATTTATTCATGGATTTCCCTCTAATGCAAAGCATTCGGCTCAAAATAAAGAAAAGTTGATTAGAAATTGTAACTGTCATTTTTTTGTCTTTTACATTCAACAATATCTATGTTATTACCATTGCAAGACATCATTGAGAGATTCAGTTGTTCCTTGAATGGATATGACTCTTTAAAATTGATACACACTTAAAACTTTGAATGTTTTCATGTCTTACACACACACACACACACACACACACACACATATATATATATATATATATATATATATATATATATATATATATAACACTATTCTGTCAGTGAAATTGGCATTATTTCCTCAACAATTGCATTCCCTTTCTTTGTAATTTACTATGTGGAATATTCTGATTTGTTGCTGAAAATTGTAGGACATATATTGCTCTGTTCATTATAAGAACATTAATCTCTATGTGTGAATCAGTTTTAATATTTAATATTTTATATTGTGTTAATAGGATTCACTTGGATTATATACCAGAGGATTACTACCTATATATATATATATATATATAATCTTTATCTATGATACTTTACCACACATTTAGTTAAAGTGCATATCAACTGAGGGCAAGCTCCATTGACCTGCAAACAATCTTATTTTAATAATCTACATCAAAATTTTTAAAAAATTTTATAGCTTTAGTTTACAGGATAATTTGCCCAAAGGAATCATGCTGCCAGTAAAAGGCTCCACTCAAGGAGGTGTATCTCAAGATATATCTCCAGGTGTTTCAGTTACATTTGCTAAGTAGGCAACATTAGCTGCAATACTTTGGTATCACCTGTCTAAAACACAATTTGGATATTGCATAGAATGCACTACATAATGATGTTCCAGCCATTACTAGACAAAAATACTTCACTTTGCCAGTACTCAGACAGATGATAGATAAGCAGTTATTTCCTGCCGAATTAGATCACATTTCAGAAAAACAACACAAAAATTGAAACTGAGGAATATCTAGTTGAAGGTGAGAAATTATTAAATGTTTGTACAAATAACCTGCACATACTTGATGATTATTTATATTTTTTTTTAAGTAAAAGTTTCCTTATAAATAAATCAATTGAGTGTTAAAATTGAGAAGTTACGTCATTGCAGAATAATTTATAATTGGATAATTTTAAAAAAAGCTACAAAGTTGGTGTAATTGCATCCTCAATGAATGATAAAAAAATGTTTTGATTGTTCAGTATCTTAAAAAAAGTGTCCATTTAAATTGGTTGCAAAATTGAGTTTAAGCAAGCATGTCCTTAATCAGAATCAGTAAATACACATCGAGTGACTTGATTGGCTGGTGCACATGTGGAGTGACTTGATTGGCTGGTGCACATGTGGAGTGACTTGATTGGCTGGTGCACATGTGGCATAACTGTTCAGGTAAATGTTGCATTGAGCCTGACTTTTTGTAGTGTTACCATTGAAATAAGAGACTGTTATCCTCAGAAGTAGGTCAGATTACTAGTGGTGCAAATATGATATGTAAAACTAGAAATTTGCAATGAAACATTGCCTCAACGCACCTTTATAATGTATTTTTCAATTTAAGATTCCATTGTTTTAGAAATGAGATTTTCTTGGCAGTTGATTTTTATTAAATTGCTTGTTCAAGTGTAGAGACTGGACTTTCATTTTACATTACTCATTTTCAATTTCATTAATTTGTTGTTTTATCAAAGCTTATCATTGGCTTTAACCAAGTGTTATTGCTGGCCTCAATCAAGAACTGTCATTGGCTTTAATGAAGAAATGTCACTAGTTTTTGAAAAGTTATCATTGATTTGAAACTGAGAAAATATGTCTGGTGAAGTCTTTGGAAATATTTATTTTTGAAAAATAGAACTAAAAATGGAAAACTGGTGAAAGATATGAAAAATGCAAACATTTTAAAAGAGACCTATCATATAAAATGTGTTTTTGTCTTTCACTTTATTAGAAATGAACACTTTAAAATATTAAACAGTATTTGTAATGTATAATAATTTAATACTACCTTGTAAAAGTTGAAAACCCTATCACATTGATAATGTAAATATTTGACATCTGTCTTTATTTCTGAGATTAAATATTGTAACTATTTATACTATTTAAATTGTTTGGATTAGTGTCCTCATCTTTATCGTCATAGTTTCAACATTTTGGCCATTGTACACTCCAGCTTTCTTCAGGTGATATACACTGGAATTTCAAATCAAACCCTTTATTTATTCCACAGGAGTAGATTGTTCTAGTTCCAGGTACCATGCCTTTTCTGGATATCTCAGTTTCAGTTATTTTATTTTTGTTCAACTCTGCTGTAGCCAGGTATTGAACTCACAACTCTTTGGGTCAAGTCACTGGATTACTTCAACCAATGCTTTTATCCACTGGGCCATGTGTCCATGGGGACCCCGGTGGATGAAATAAAGGGTTTGGTTCAAAATTCCAATGTGTATTATCTAAAGAAGCCTAGAGCATACAACAGCCGAAATGTTGTCAATATGACAATATGGTTGAGGACAAGAGTCCGAACAATGTAAAAAATGTAAATTTCTAACTTTTAAATTTTCACAATGGAAGAAGGTTTTCTTGGCACCAAACATAACAGTTTGAAATTCTCTAGAGCTGTAATATGAAAATAGCATTCTTTCGACTTTGATTTCCTTTTTGGATCTTGCTTGTTTTCGGGTTACTTTATAATGGTGATTTGGTGTCTAGTATATAAACAGTTAAAAAAAGAAACACTTCCATTGTGCAGGATAGCATTTTTTGCATTTCAAACCATTGAAACATATGTGCTGCTTAGTATCATATAGCTTGGGTTGGTCAAAAGATTTATTTTTTGTTTTTATTCTTAGTTGAAATCAAAAGCATTTAAATATTTGGTGACCTAATAAGTTAACCAATTAAAAAAAAAACATATCCATTGCACATTTCTTGGGCATATAATAAGGAAAGAAAACCTAGAGAATTTAACACTCACAGGACATATTGAATGCACTAGAATTTGGAGGAAACAGTGAGTAACCTACACAAAAACAAAAAGGGATGGTAATGGGTAAAAAATTATTTGGAGCTACAAAAAACAGGAAGTTGTGGAGAGCCATGAATACCTACATCCTGAAATGATTTGATACATAACAAGAAAAAGATCCTTGGAATATGCTTCTCTGTTTTGTAATTTATTCACACAAACTTGTTAACTGCAAGTAATCTATTTTACAAGTTTGTATGAATGGATGACAAAACAGGAATAAAAAAGGGATGGTACATGGTCAGTAATTACTTAGAGCAACAAAATACAAAAAATTCCAGAGAGCCATGATCACTCATGTCCTGAAGGGACATGGCATTGTTATAACATGCATATGTTTGCTAAGGAAAGAGCAAACAAGGATTAAAATTTCAATGGTGTATATTGATCAATTATCAAATTTTTCACATAGTGGTGGTTATTTAGTTGTCATTGAAAAGAGAATTGATTAGGTGTAAGAGTGATGTTGGTAAAGCTGAATGTTGGTAGCATGTTGTTTGACCAAGGTTATGGTTGGTGCCAGGAGAGAGGCCTGGAGTGGATTAGTGAAGTCATGTGTTAGCACAAGTGGGGTCTCATTGCTGGGGTTGATCCATCTATCTTCAGGGTTGAAATTGATAGTGGTGAAGTGTGTGGATGGGCCAGTGATTGGGTGACAAGGTTGAGGCATTGAGCCAAACTGCCTGTTGTCGGTGAGATATGTCATTTTTTTTTTAGACATATGGTTTAACAGGTGCTGGCTCCCAGGTTCATCCATTTTTGAGGCGTGGTGTTGTTTGTGATTGGCTATTACATTTTGGATTTTTGTAGTGATTTGTTTTGTGGACTGAATGTGATGCTCAGAGCCACTGTGCAGAAGACAAATTTTTTATTTTGTGTTTTGCTTTCTTGGCACTCACATCTGGCTGATATGTCTAGTGAATCAGAAAGAGATCTAATTGCAGTGGAGTATAAGATAGATGTTTTTCTCTGTTTCATGCAACATGTTAATGTTATGCCATGATAGGCATCTGTGAGTAACAGTGAATAACAAGACAAAATGTACTGTGTACTTATCTGTAGCAACCCATGGTGTGACTAACTCTGTGGTATCCACAGGCACTACACTTTATTGAAATGTGTTGGTCTCTATAAATAGTTACAAGGTAATTAACTCTATATTTATTAACACATCCCACTTTGAATGGAATGTGCATACTAACCTTCGAGGAACCTAATGCTATTGACAATCATGCATGCTGTCTTCTTTAATTTTTCTGATATTTTCAAACTAATTTGTGCACAAGCATAAATATTTTTTCTTTTATTTTATGGCCAACTTATTGGTAGAGAAATTAATTGTGTGATTGGAGTTGTGCAGAAGACAACTTTTTTTATTTTGGGTTTTGCTTTCTTTGTGCTCATATCTAGCTGACATGTCTAGTGAAATGTATTTGTGAATCAGAAAGAGATCTTGATTAAAATAGTGTAACAGAATGTAAAAGGAAATAACTAGAATATGCTGTCAGGGTAAAATCATGACTTTTTGTCAGTTTAAATAAATGAATTATTTGTAATTACATTTCAAGGGAGATAAATGAATTGTTTCCAACATGTTTTCACAATCAAATCCATTTTCAGAAAACTAAGGACTTATAGTGCATGACTAGTACCTAACTCTATCTGCTATGCTCTACCTTTACAACAGTCAGATCAGACAAAACATGGAATATTGCTGGCATATCTGGGCTGGAGTTGCCCAGTACTCATTGTCTAACCTTGGCAAAAGCTTAAAAGTGTTTATGCAGCTTTGTGGTGATGAAGTATTTTCCATTCTACAACTACTTTCCTCACAGATAAAACATTACTGGCCTTTTACTACTCTATCACTATTTTCATGGAAGATGAGCATTTCACCAGTTCAGACCTTCACAGCTAGGACCTGCCATGCTACATATACATGGTCAACTCATCCTCATTTCTTTTGTATTCCATCAGAAAGAAGGAAGTTGCGCTCAAACAGCTCCTTCTCCAGAACTGTTACCTTGTGGAATATACTCCTGAGAGGATGCTTCCCCAATTGCTACAATCTTAACCTCTTCAAGTCTTGGGTCAACTATTATCTATCCTACATATCCTCATAATCTGCAATTCTTACTTCCACCTTACAACAACCTCATCCAGTAACCCTCTACCTTGAGTATCTCTTAGGCCTTGTCATAGGTGAACGATAGTATAAAAAATTAGTGCTCTACAGTGCTTGGATGGTGGTTGTCAGCAACATTTTCAGATTATAAAGTATTGGAAATGAAAACAAGTCCACTTTGTTTTCTGACCTTTCATTTCAGAACTAATTCTGCTATTAACTACTTGTCTTATTGACTAATCCATCACTTAATCAATTGTTACTGAATTTGCAGTCATTAATTTTTTGCAGTACACAAATTGATTATTATACTGAGAGAGGCAAATTTGCAAAACATTGTTTCATTCCATTTTACCACAATACAAAAGTGAATGGATGACAAAACAGGAATAAAAAGGAATGATAAATAGTGAGCAACAAAATACAAGAAGTTGTGGAGAGTCATGATCCCTCATGTTTCCTGAAGGGAATTAACACATAAAAGATACCTAGAATATACTAAGTAAGAGTAAAGACATATCTTTTTGTCAGTCTGTATAATTAAATAATTTTTAAATACATCCCAAGGGAGATAAATCATTTTCAATATATTTTCACAGTCAAATCCATACTCAGAATGATACTGTGTCATTAGTGCTCCATAAAACTCATTGTGTCAAGTAGCTGCAACAATTTTTAGATTATAAAGTATTGTAAGTAAAAACAAGTTTAATTTTGCTATTAACCACTTCATATTTATCACTGTTTTTCTGAAATCTCTTATGCCGTCATTAATTTTTATGAAACACAAATTGATTATTACATTTAGGGATATTATTACATTTATTATTACATTTAGGGATATTTGCACAGTATTATCCCTTTCCAGTTTGCTATGATAAGAAAACAGTACCAAAATAACTTTCAGTAGAGCAAGGTAGGAAACTTAAAAGCTTCTTTCTTAGCAACAGGTTTTTCCATGAACTCAGTCAAATCTATTAGCTAAACCATCCTGCTCCAGTCACTAAGACTAAAATATTTGTATATTTTTGTTAAAATAAAAGAATCTATTCTAGGATAGGCTGACATTTTTTTGTAATCCTATGTTCCTGCATTATCAATTGCTGAACTTTTGTTCAAAAATAATGAAAAAAAAAAGCATTAATTTGTTTTAGTTCTTGAAGAAGGTCTCTCCCCAAACCGAAAATTTGATTTTACTATATATGCAAAAAGGTAAAAAAATCAAAATATTTCAGACGTTTTATTTTTCAATTTGCTAATGATGTAATTGAATAGTACTTATGTATTTTTAACACATTTAACAATTTATAGCTATAGCATAACATACAACTTTATAAATAAACAAAAATTGAATACTTGCAGATGATGTAATTAGATAGTACTTATTTTAATGGATTTAACAGTTTATAGCATAACACAAACTTATAAATAAAAAAAAAAACAAGTTCTAGAAGTTCTGAATTAAATCCTTCTTCATTATTTTTAAACAAACAGGAAATCAATTATTTTACAAAAACTCAAAAAGTTATAATCCTATTGTGTATATACTGGATTAAGCTTATCCTTCCCATTTATCTGCTGTGTCCCTTCAGGATAAAGACTCCTCAGAGTTTCATATCCCTTGCAGCTCTAAATAAATTTTGTTATTTCTAAACTCTGTTCTGCCATCCTTTTACTCAAGCTTGTCTGGTATGTTCTGTATTGTTTTCCTCCTACCCTCAATCCATCCTGTGAGTATCAGATTTTCCAAGCCCTCCTTCCTAATTATGTTCCCCAGAAATTTCAACTGTCTCTTCCTAATGTTAAGAATAAGTTTCCTTTTTGTTTACATTTTCTCTAAAACCTCATTCTTGCTCACATGTTCGGACCATGGTATCCTAAGCATCTTTTTGGAGAACCACAGTTCTTTTGCTTCAAGTCTCTTCTTCATATTTTATGAAATTGTCCAGTATTCACTGCTATAAAGGAGGAATGGATACCCATAAGTCATGTAACATTACTTAAAAATAGTAAACAGCGAATCAATCCACAAAAAACATATTCAGCTGTAAAAGGATTTCACATAAAAAATGTTGATTTATATGAAGTGCTATAAAAGCAAGCAATGCATTAGAAATTTAATTTGACATCCAGTCAACATTTTATCATTTTTCCAGAATTGTTATGAAGAATATCATTCAACCGGAATGAACTTTTAAACTCCATATCTTGTAGCTTCAAATTCTTGTCTGGAATAGTAAGTGATCTTCGCAGGACTTTTTGATTTATGTTTGTGCTATCTAGATATTTCAAATTTATAAGAAAGAGCTTTGATCTTGTTTAGAAGTAATTGTTTTACACACTATAGAGGTCTGTGTTACAAATTATGTTTCCAACTACACACAAAAGACTAAACTGTAAAGAATACAAATAAGAATTATTTTTCTTAGCAAACTGGAAATACATAACCCCAGCTGCCTATAATTATTACAAACTCTTTAATACTGGAAATATTTTAGTGACAATGAACCCCATTTTTTACATTCATGTTTGTAAGGAAGATGGCTGATACATTGTAATAATAGCAACAACAATAAAGATACTAGTCTGAATGTATATAATATCAATAAAAAGTATTTGGCAAAGTTTAACATATGTACCTGCAAAAGAACAGATAATTTTCTTTACACTGCTATATGCCTTCAGTAATTTTCATTGGTTTAAAAAGATATTTTTAAAATTTTAATAAAACCCAAGAATATGAAATTGGATTTATGCATTCTCTTTTTCCTCAAGAATTGACAACAAAAGAATTAAACATTATTTATTTTATTAAATTGTTTATGTACAAGAATAATTTTATATTTACAAGTTTATAAAAATATATGAACCACCTACAATGCAATATTTATTATTTACTATATTATAAAGAAATAACCATGACAACTGTTATGTGACCTTACCCATAATAACATAATGGACTATTCCATATGTAATAGATACTGCACCTCAAGAGGAAGCAGGGAGTTCAGTCTGAAGTTGGGCAACCAGCTGACCAGCTAAACTCTCTGCCTTCAGGCGGGGAGGAACCCAAATGAGGCTACGTCGAAGGGCGGAGTCTCTTTCGGGGAGGTAAACTGACCCTGAACCCATTTATATGGGTTCAAAGGGCATATTTTTGGCCAAGCCCATGGGCTCGGAGATCCCACGTTAAACCGGCCTTGTGCCACATGATGTCCTCGTGGGGGGGGGTGACTAAATACTGTTCAGTCTGAAGTCTGGAGTGAAGTCCGTCAGGAGTCTGTCAGTCAGTTGAGTCAGAGGCAGTCCTAAACAGAGTCGCGTTTAGACAATTACTACTAAACCTGATTGTTCGTACTAACACTTTCTACTTCTCTGTATATATTCCTGTTTGTAATATATCTGTGTTATTCCATATCCGTGTTCGAGTTCTTCTTTATTGGTTCTACCTTGGACTATCACCATTGTACAAGGAACCGGACCATAACAACAACGATGTTTATTCATAAATTTATAAAAATGTCTGTCAGCAAGAGAAGAAAATTTAAACACATAATTATGAGTAACTGTAACTATACATTTTGAAAAATGTATTTTCTAGACAGTTCTTTCATCTGATCTCGCCACATAAGTTCACTAAAATAGTTTGCAAGCATCTGGATACTATTTAGTAGATTGTTTATTTACAAGAATAGTATTTAATACATTTATCGTCAATTCTTGAGAATTGTTTTTGTTTTTAATTCTAAAATTAGATTTCTAAGACAATAAAATTGTCGAGGAAGTAAGAAAAAACTGTCCTTTTTAGATACCATTTTTTGCAGGTATATATGTTAAACTTTGCCAAATATTTTATAAACATTATGTTTTTGAATTTCAGCCAAATACTCAACTGAGAAAATATGGAAGATTATTTTGTTTTAAAACATTCTTTGGGCAAAATATTTGCTGTTTAGGGATTATCAAGGATTAATTTTTCATCTGTGCTTTCAGTTTTCGTCAGATCAAATATAAAAAATATGATATTTCGTTTAGTAATTATCAACCTTATTCTAATAGAAATAGTGGAGGTGTGGATGATGCAATGGATAGCAGCCTAAAATGAAAAATTGGAGAGCTGAGTTCAATACATTCACTTACACAAAAATACCCTTTGGAGAAGTATACATCACAATCTTCTCTCCCCAGCTATGGGTTAAATAGTAGGACTTGTATCAAGAAAAATCATTGTTAACTTTATTAATGCAATATTCACTCACAAAGAAAATGGATTATTCTTATAATCAAAAAATATGTTTTGGCTTTAAATAACCCAGAAAGGTTGATAAGCTGTAAAAAAGAAAAAAATGAAATTAATAAGCAATCAATAGAAATAAATTCTAGTTAGTAAATTATTTACATTATTTACATGCAGACTATAATCCTCATTTTTGTTGTTATCACATTTCGGCAATTGTTCCTTCCAGTTTTCATCAGGTGTATATAGATCTGGGCAACCTACAGGGAATTCCAGACCGAACCCTCTCTTTATTTAATCTATGGGGGTAAACCATTCTTTCTCCGATGCCCATATCTAGGGATATGTTGTCTGGTTCTTATTTGTTAGTATTGCTCAATTATTATTTGCCCTGTTTCCACTGAACTTTACACACTGTCTTGCCTAGGGATTGAACTCACAATTATTATGTCACTAAATTCACTAGGCTATCAGTATATACCTGATGAAGGCCAAGGTGGCAGAATGGCAGAAACGTTTTGATAACAACAAAGATTTGGATAACAGTCTGCATCTATTGAATCATTGCACTAGTTTGTGTCTGATTTTCAATGTTTAATTTTCTAATTGGGCACAAACTTTTGCAATGATATAATAAATAGTGTAATAATGGTAACGCGTCATCCCAGAAATTCAGGCAATAGTTAGTAAATGTTGCAAGTTGAGGTATCTTCTTTTTTTTTTAAATAAAAGTTGTCTCTGACTTTAATATTCTGTCTCATTCCTTGACTGAACAAACAAATACCAAAGACCTGACATCACCATTATCAATGCTAGCTGACTTGTTTATATTTAGTAATGATGCTAGTCAGATTTTTGTTTCTTTCATCTCATTGCTCTACCACTGAGCCAAATCTGCAAGTGCCCAAACTGAAGCCTTCCCTACTTATAACACTTCTTTCCCATCTCTTTATCTGCTTGGTTGAAATAAGGGTAAATAGCAGCAGTAGTAGTTGTAGAACTCATGTCTCCCTATGGACTCCCACCCTGATTCTATCTTCATCATAGAAATATTATCCAAGCAGCAGATAGAAAGAAAGTTCATACCAGGCCCCTAAAAAAGAGAAAAGCTCAAAATAATAGTGCTGTTTATAAATATCTCCCTATCAGCCATTTACCTGTGGGTATTCCCAGAGAAACAGTATTATCTATCTATCTATCTATCTATCTATCTATCTATCTATCTATCTATCTAACTTGTTGCCTTCCCCACTTTTTTCTTTTACCTTTTTTTTCTCTCTCTTATTTTTTCTTGCCTCTTCTCTGGTACTGCTCCTTTTTAAACCCCTAATATCTTGTCAGTCTTTTGCTTGCACGCATTGAGAAAGCAAACACAGTTTTCAAGTTTCCTCAGGAACTTTTTCATATCTGTATTTAGCAAAACAACAAGTAATATTCAATGATAGCACAACTCAGTTCTAGTCATATCCCAATACATCAGCTCAAATCATTTGAGTTATATCGCACTGTTGGGCGATTACCAAGGAATTTTTCATTATTACTTCTAGCTAGTAAATAACAACAGCTCGGTTGGTATATTTTTGGTGTGTGGGTGCTGCTATTCTCTCTGAGCAAAAACACCAACAACAACAGTAAAAAAAAAAAAAAGATCCAATAAAAACAACATCTAGAAATACACATTACAACAACCACTATAATGTTAACAGAAAAACAACCATCAGATCTCCACTGAATATTCTTGAAGAATTTATTTGTAGCACTCCCCACCCCCTTCACACACACATACACTTTGTTAGCAGAGTCTGTGACAGCAAAGTCAGAATTTAAAAGAAACAAAAAGTTCTCGAGTTTCTTCTTCTGGACTAAAAAGTATTAACCAGTGAGTTTTGCGTGGGTTAGAGTCTTGGACAGCAGTTGTGACGTCAGTCACCAACAGTTGCTGATTAAATGTGAGTGAGAGGGTAGAAATCAACACCACTGGCCAGGACAAACTGATTTATAACAAAGAAGAAAAAAAAAATCCAACCACCAGTTTTAAACTCCTCAAGAACTTTACTGGTAATTAACAGAAGAAGAATGCTAGTGGTACCAGTAGTCTTTGGAGGCTTCATTCAATTTCTCTCACCATTCACTGGAAAAAGTTATTGTTGCTACCACGACTATAACTACTACTATAGTGGCTGTTGTTTTTACCAAACATAATTTTTTGAATTTTCGATTCTTTTTCCTGAAGACAAGTTGGAAAAAAAAAAGGAAAAGGGAAACAAAAAAAAAAAAAACTGGTGGCTACCTGTTTTTCTTTTTACTTATCTCACACACATACATACAAACACGCACACATATATCTATATTTATATATATAGATATACTAAAGTGTATAAGTATACATTGGTTGTGTAGACAAGGTACTGGTACCACTGTTATTGCTGTTACTGAACCTGTATTACTAACTACAGTTTTCGAGTGTTGCTACCACCATGTTAAAATTTGTACAGAATCGTCATGCTAGTCCCCAACCTCCGGAGCGATGTTCAAAGCCGGTAAGCTTAACTTGTTATCACTTGTCATTTTAAGAGCCAATATATATATATATATATATATATATATATATATATATATGATAAAAGAAAAAACTATTCTTTACCAACACATTTCATCCTCTGATGGCTTCTAAAGGCAAATTGTAAAGATTTTATGTTGCAACATGTATTTATAAACAGATGCATGTTGCAAAATGACATCTTTAAATTTGCCTTGATGAAGTCCATCAGAAGACAAAACACATCAGGAAGAATAGTTTTTCCTTTTGTCTTTATTTATATTGTCTTTTTACAGATATATTTTTTATTTATATCAGAATTTTTACATATACACACATACACACATAAATATATGTATGTATATGCATGTGCATGTACTGTAGATATATGAAAGGCTGCCTAAAGGTTCTCAACTTACCCACTTTCCAAAATCTGACCAAATGACCATGGTTCTCCCCAACTTCCTATCCTTTGTAGTTCTTAGCAAGGTTGCCTTTTCACCATTCCTCTCACACCCTGTTCTGTAATGAGCCAAAAAAAACTTTTCACCATTACCATGTGTAAATCTATTTTCATATAATATATAAAAGTCAAACACATATATATATATATATATATATATATAAAAGAGAGGGAGAAAAAACAGCTACGGTTGACTTATTATACATAATTGTATAACAATTTTGATGTGGAGAGTACTGAACCCTCTTTGGGAAATTGATTGGACCAAGAACATTACTTTTCAGCATTACCTTGAAGGTATATATATATATATATATATATATATATATTGTTAAAAAAGTAATGATGCATGACTTTTTAAGAGTCATTTTCATCTTTATTCTTATTATATATTTCATTTTTATTAACATAACAGTTATTTGTAACCTTAAAATATTCTTTATTTTCATTAGTATTATTATAATAATAAAATATACTATTGCTGTCAAAATCATTTGTGCTACTGAATAATAATAACAACATCTATAATAATAATAAAATTGAGGAGACTTGCTGTCACTTAGTCTGCAGTGTAATTTATGAATTCTTACTAGTGTGAACACTGAATAATAGTAAAATAAATTACTTGTAGGAATTTAAAATAACAACTTATATCTTTAGCAACATTATTAATTCTGTTATTAAATATTATTTATAATATTTCTATCATCATAATTAGAAAAAGGAGCAATGTTATTGTAAGTGGAAGATTCTTGATTATGATTTTCACCAGACAATTCTCTCGCTACAATTGAACCACTTATTGGACTTCTCAGAGATTAAATTAAGATGTTAATCTGTATATATTGATCAAACACTTTTAAAAAGCTATTTTATTTTTACTTGTGTACAATAGAACTATCAGTTCTGAAATTGTCAATTGCCAACTGACTCAAACCATATTATCATTATCAATAGTATCTTCTAAGACTTTATTTAAAATCTTCTGGCTTTGTTCTTTGATTCATTATAACTATTATTATTCTTACCATTTCTTTTATTAATGTTTTCATTATCATTATTTGAATTATCATAAAGTATTATCATCATTAGAGTTAAAAAAATACAGTTTTTAGTTATTCTTTTTTAAAAAATAATATTGTCCGGGTTATCCTTTCTATTTATTTCCACGTTCAGAATCTGACAGGTTGTAGGGCGAAGAAAAAGGTCATGGGAAGAAAAGCTATAACTTTAGTTGGTGGGTAAGAAAAAACATGTAACAGAGAAAATAAGTAATAATTTCATTTGGTAAGGTCTTTTGTTTAATATATTTAATTTATAGTAATAAATAAAATTTTAAATTTTATTAAAATATTATTTTAAATTAAATAAAACTTATCAACATTTAGCTTACTTTTTTTAAAGATATATTAAACAAATTAAAATATTACTTATTTTCCCTCTAACTTTTGTTCCTACCCACAATCTAAAATTATAACTTTATTTTTTTATAATTTCTTCCTGGCCTAACAAAGTGTTCCTTATAATGTTCATTTCATTGCTTTTCTTCAGCAAAATTATCGAAACAACAAAGAATAATAAACTTCTCCTATTCCTAATACAAATTTTAATTAATAATTTAAAGTAAATTGATTCACAAATTTTTATTAGAACTGTTAAAAATTTGTTTTAAAATTTTGACATTTCAGCACAGTGAATCAATAAACATTTTTATGATGAAAAAGGAAAAAAAAATATTTTTGTCCCATTTCCATTGAGTTCAAGTACACACTGCCTGACCCAGAGATTGAACTCATAATTACTATGTCACTAAATTCACAAGCCAACAGTAATTCACTAGGCCATTATCCGATGGAAATGAAGCAAGCAATAAGCGAGCAGTGGTAAATAAGAACAAGACAAGACATCCCTAGACATGGGCAGTGAAACAAGAATAATCTATCTCTATAGATTAAATAAAGGGTTCACTTCAAAATTCACAACATAAACCTGATGATGTCTGTTGGGAACAACAGCTGAAAGTTGTGATAACAACAACAAAGATGAGGACAATAGTCCGAATGTAAATAATTTTTTTTACTTATGAACTTAAATTTATTTTATTACATTATTTTTTCAATTTTAAAAATGTTACCATCATAAATATAGGCAAGTCATATAATGTTTATTATTAAAATTATTGTTTTATTATTGTCTGAATGTTCCAACTTTATGGCATCTTCTTGTAAATGACCTCTTTCTCCACAGTAGTTCCATCTTCCATCTCTTCTTTCCCTAACTTTGGATTTCATCTGTTGTTAATTTAGATTAAAGCACAAAGCATCCGTTACTGGGGCTGCTAGAATCTAGTTGTATGGATTCTAATTTTTTTTGTGAGTCGCAAATCCAACCCTAAAGAATAAGAAAATTTGCCTTCTCCCTTACCCTTAAGGAAAATCCAAGATGATTGCATCTAAAGTGTCTGCTTGCTTGTGGATATTTTTTAAAGCAGGTTAGGCTTATTTCTTGCTTAGCTGATCTTGTAAAACAGAGGCCTGTTTACATTGTTACTGTTAGCCTCAGTAACATTTAACATATGGAGCCAGAGTAGATACTCCACAACAGGTGTACATCATGTGTCCAGTCTATAGATGATATATATCAAAGTTTATTGTAACTCTTTACGTGTTTGTATCTCTTGTTCTATGCAGGCTTATGGCCACATCATGTTGATCACCAAGGGTTAAGCAAAGCCAAGCCTGGTCAGTACCTAGATGGGTGACTGCTTGGGAATATCAGGTGCTATAAGCTTGGATGTGTGTGTAGTGTAATGGATAATGGCCCAGAATTGTTAATCAGAGATCTAATTCCCATTGGGTTTGTTACATTCACTTATGTGAAAATACCTTTGGGAAAGGTATGAATCCATCCCTTCTCCCCAGCTATGAGTTAATTAGTAAATCTTTTATCACTAAACCATTATTATCTCTCTCAAAAAAAAATTCTAACGATCTAAAAATATTTTCTGGCTTTAAATAAGGTTGATAAGCTGTAGAAAACAAATCAATCAATGAATCAATCGTTTTATGTATTCAGATGCTTTTAATTATGATCTCATATTTTTTTAAAGTCTGGAATAATTTTAGTATTTATTTTATAATGTAACAATTTAACCATATGACTATGAACACAAATCCTGTCTACTATATAACAAATATCACTATTTTTGTAATTAAATCTTAGTAAATATTTTTTTTTTCTAAACCCTCCCCCCATTTTCATTGCTGGGGTTTGAGAACCATGGACAATTGTTAATGTTTTAAATTCAGAGTTGTCCTTCTCCTAGACTGGTTGGCAGCCACAGAGCCCAGTCCTGTTATTTAACCCATATCTAGAGGGAATTGAGATGGATTCCTACATTTCCCAAGGTGAATTGTCTGTATGGGAACTTAATGAACTCAACTGGAATTCAAACTCTGCTCTCTAATTACTCTTTCCAGAAAACTTTTCATTACTCTACCTGCATATCCAGTCTTTGCCCATAATTCTCATCAGGAAAGAAGCAAATATGAGGAAAATAGAAGAAAAAAAGAAGCTTATACTTTGAAAAAAAACAGCTGAAATTTCTAGGATGTATAATAATAAAAAAAAAAGCTAGGAGAATTTGATGCTTGTAGGGAAACAACAAGTAATCTTGCTAATAAACTTGCATAAATGGATGGCAGAACAAAGAGTCAGAGGAAAGGTGAAAAGAGAAACCTTACTAAGAGCTATAAAATATAGGAAGATGTGGAGAGCTATGATCATCCATATGGGATTCAAATGATAATTTATATTCGTAAGTGTGTGTGTGTAGTAGGCATTATTTATGTTTGTTGGCTATTTGGATATTGATGTTGAGACTTTTTACATAAACATCGGTTGTGGTAAATAAACATGAGTGTATATAAATAAAAGACAAAAGAAAAACATTTCTTTACCAATATACTTTGTCCCCTGAGGAACTTTATCAAGGTGAATGTGGAAATTTTATTTTGTAACTTGTATTTATACACAGAAGTAAAGTGTAGGAAAGATATTGTTAAAATTTAAATTTGGGAACACTCTCAAATATTCTTAAAGCTAGCTGTGTAAGAAAAGGTAAACTATAGAGGACACTAAGTGATATAATTTATTGACTAATAAATGAAAGTGAGCAAATGTTGATATTGTTGCATATATGGTTAGATATGATGTAATGTGTACTCAAATATAATAAATATATATAAGTAAAGTTAGATGAGAATCTGGTGAATTGATAAATATTTAAGACAAACTTCTACTTTGCCAACACCCACAGAGCTGTGGTTTCTCCTGAAACTGTGCTTTGCAGACTTTAATTAATGTTTCAGGGGTGAAGCACACAATCTTGACTGATCACTTACATTATTTACATTGTTATCTTCATCGCTATATTCACAACATTTAGGCTGTTGTACACTCCAGCCTTCTTCAGGTGATTGAAATTTTGAATTGAACCCTTTATTTCGTCCACTGTGGTAGATTGTTCTAGTTCCATGTGTCATGCCTCAGTTATTTCCCTTTAATTCAACTCTCCAAGTTTTTTGGTTCACCACTACTGTAGCCTGGTATTGAACTCACAACTCTTTGGGTCTAGTCACTGGATCTAACCAACACCTTTATCCACTGAGCCATGAGTCCTTGAAATAAAGGGTTTGGTTCAAAATTCCAGTCACCTGAAGAAGGCCAAATAATGTAAATAATGTAAGTAATCATAATACCTCATCTCAGAGATATAAACAGATCTTGCCTGATCAGTCATTGAACATAGCAAGTATGCTCCTCCCCTCAGTCACAATGATTTATGTATATTGTGCTCATAAGAAATTTACAATTTCCTTATGTTTTGGAGAAATTTGTTTCCAATACATTAAACAATTTTAGCTGCTGTTAGCTGTTTAAAAATAAATTTGATTTTTTTTCTTCAATTATTTTCCCTTTTGAAAATATTCCTGGGAACTTTGCTATAATAGTTATCCAACAACATACAAATTCTTGACTGATAATACATACCACAAACTTTACTTTTGATTTTTAGTTTTGTTTTCAAGCCCCAAACGTAGTTTAACATTATAAGAAATGGTTATCTCTCAAACTTATCTTTGTCCTGCACATGGCCACAACAGTCATGTACCCAGTAAGGACCAAACTCTGTACACTTCGGAATGTATCTATGAGATCAGTTGACTAACCAATGCACTCTAATAAGTACTAATTTTTTAACCAGATCATCTGGCTGTCCTGATATCTTCAGAGTAAGGGGGTGTTACTTGGTTGCGTTTATCTCTTCATCAAGTCATATTAGACAAGTAGTCTTCGTGATGCCAGTAACGGAGAAGAATTCTTGACCTGAATTCAAAACTATCATGAAATGTGGAAAAACTATTTAAGTAATTTTTTTTTATCAATAAATACACACAATGTGTTGATGTTGATTGGGGGATAATTACCAAAGCATTTGAAGTTTATTCTAATGTCATTCTGACAATAAAAGAAGCTGTACTTTTAAGCATTTTAATTAAAAAAAATGATAAATGTTGTTATAAAATATGACAAAAAAATTGCTGCCAGAAATGGCAAAATAATGAGTATTGTATTTGAAGAATTTTGCCTGTTTCATAGAATTATTTACCAAAAGAAGAATCTATATAATACTTCTATGCTACTATATATGTATTTTTAATATTATATGTACAAGGAGTATAATCATTATCAGTATGGAGAGGGAAATTAATCGGTTGTTGTAACTTAGAAAGGGTTACTGAATGAAGAATAACCAAAACGGAGGTTGGAAATGAGAATGGTAATCTGTATAATATCAACAAAATACAATACTCACCAGCGATGTGAAGTAGGTAAACCACTGCTAGTGGTGAACTACTTAGACAGCATATTACCCCCACTTACAATAGTGTCCAATGTATTTATGAGGATTGGGACATACCCATTAGTGTTCATAGGTATGGTATATAACATAAGTCAAGTTCAAATTCCATCTGAGTCTTCTTACATTCACTTTCAAACAAATGCCTTTGAGAAAAACATAAGCCCATCTCTTATCCCTCTAGCTATGGGTTATGTAGCAAAATAAATGGGGCAACCATTCTAGGAGAATAAAAACTCTGAATTCTATACTGTGGAGTAGGTAATGGTAAATCATACTACTATCTTTCTGAAGAATTCATAGAAATTCACAGATAATAAGAAAAGGAGCCTGTGGAGAGCCATGATTGTCTATGCTTTAAGGGACATGGCATTAAAAATATATGATTTAAACATGATTATCTGTTTATATATAGATTTATATGATATATATATATATATAATTTTTTTTAATAATACATATAAATGATGAAGGCACATAGTATTTCATGATAGTGGGAATTGAATAAAATTATTTTTATTTTGGTAAACAATAAATAATAAAGATAGTGTCTATAATTTTAAAAATAATTATTATCATGCCAAGAATTGTTTTGATTATTGAACCCAATCATTGTATTGCTTTTGTTCTTATTGCAATGTTTCAACCAATCCGTTCTTACAGACTTCTTCAGTTGCACAATCTGAAGAAGAAGAAAAAAGAAAGGAAGAGAAAGTTAACTTTACAGATTGTACATTTGAAAAAAAAGCTGTCCTCTTGGTTGGCTGAAACATTATGAAAACAAAAGTGACACAAAGAATGAAATCAGTTATCTCAACAACTTATGAAATAATTCATTATTTGATCTGTCTTTTTATGGCTTAATTAAAGCCAAAACATATTTTGGATTGTAAGATTGTATATATTTTTTTAATTTTTTTGTAAATGAAGATTTCATTACCAATTTTTTGAGATAACAATGATTTTTTCAGATACAAGTTCTACTATTTAACCCATATCTGACAGAAAATAGTTTTGAAATAATAAAGTGCTATACAAAAATCATTGCTTGAAAGAAGAGACCATTTTTATATACATTCCTATTTTTGTTATAGTTTTAACCATTGTACACTGTAGCCTTCTTTAGGTGTTGCATTCAGTTGTTTTCTTAGTATTTTCAAATAAAACTCTTTATTCAATCCATGGGGTAAGTTGTTCTTATACAGGCCAAAACATTGTGAGTATAATAACCAAGATGAGCATCCAGGTTCAAATAGAACATAATGATTCATTATTTAGAAAATTACAACTGTAACAATATGAGTCTTGTTAAACTGAAAAACAGTAGGACCTGTCACACAACTTGATAGAGAACATTTACTTTCAACCAATGGCTATCAGTAATTGGGATCAACTGCAAAGTACAAGAGCAAGTGGCTCAAACAGCAAGAAAGTGACAGAAAGAAGATTAATTATTCTTTTTAGACAAAGATGACAAAACAAAGAAAACTGTTGTCTGTAAAATTGACCATCCCACACAAAGGAAAACAGAAGGAATGAAGTGGGCCTTGCAGAAGGAAGTAGACAACAGCTGCTGAACTTGTGCACCTCCCCATTCACTTACATCTCATCCCGCCTTCACTCACTTATAGCAGTAAGTTACTACCTAAGAATAAAATCTGGTTTACTGCTAGAAATTTTTTTTTCTTCACTCATGAGTAACGATCTGGCCGAAGGCTAATTTTTAAGCCACTTTTGACTGGAAGAAATTGCACCCTGTCAACAAACTTGGTGTCTAGTATGAGCTGCAACACAACTTCAGAAAGTTTTATTATTTTAATATTTTATTTATAGTTTTAACTTCATTAGTATTGAGTATATGTTGGACTAAGCCAACATTGGCATAAGGCCTAATAACTCACAGGAAATAATGTGAGATTTGTGTCCTTTCTACTTTTCATGAAAATAATGCAAATTCAATAAAGGAAAAATTAAGCCTCTTCTCCAGTTGTTCTTGTCTCAGTCAAAGAATAATTTTTGAGTAGATAGCATTAATTCAAAGCATTCAGTATCTCTCAACTTTTGTATTTTTATCATCCACACAATTTTTAAAATATTTTCTGCAGTTCATTCTGTAGCATTCTTTAGGTAAGGTCATATAAGATTGAAACACCAGTTCCTGTATGATCACCAAAATTAAGCAACATTGAGCCTGGTCAGTATCTAGATAGGTGACCACTTGGGAATACCAGGTGCTGTAACTTTGGACATGTGGGTGGTTTATTGAATAAAGGCTTGGAATTATTAATTAGAGAATCAAGTTCTAATTCCAGTTGGGTTTATTATATTCACTTACACACAAATACCCTTGAGAAAGATATGAATTCAACTCTTCTCCTCCCCAGATATGGGTTAATTAGTAAAACTTGTATATCTAAATCATTATTATCCTCCCACAAAATTTTTATAATGAAAAAATATTTTCTGGCTTTAAATAACCTGCAAAGGGTTGATAAGCCATAGAAAATGAATCAATCAATTCTTTAGGTAAATTTATCCTGTGAACAGATTCTTGTTTATTGGCTTTGTTCAGCTTTTAATCAGAACAACATCCCATTGCCATAGGATTTTTTGTTGACATATTTAATTCCATTGAGCATTCTGTTATGGTGTTACCATTTGTGGTATGGCCAGGGTCAAAGTCAAACCTTTGTGGTCTTGTGAAATGTTCCATGTTGAATTCTGAGTCGAATAAACTGTAGTGAGAAAATGAACGCAGATGTAACTTAACTGAAGCTTCATTCAACTTAGAATGGAGTATATCTTACTGGAGTTATTTAAATACAGAATACATATAAGTAGAGATAATCCATGTCACACCATTTCTCTATTTTTTCTTCCTTTCCAATACTTTTCTTTATATCTTTATCTGCCAAAGTTATCTTATTTTGTGAAGAGTATAATTTTTTAATTGTATACAAGCTTTAATTCTTTGATGTCCTTATAAACAATATTAAGTTATAGGCACTGATGAATTAAAGTGGTGGTTCATGAATTTGTTGACAGTAATTGTGAGTTCAATCCTTGGGCCAGGTAATGTGTACTTGGACTCACTTGAAACAGAGCATGCATTAATTGATCTGTACTAAATTAGAACTAGAAAAGATATCCCTGGACATAAACAGAAGAATGAGAACAATCTACTCCTGTAGATTAAATAAAGGGTTCAGTTTGGAATTCCCTGAAGGTTACCTGAATTGACAATCATCTGATGAAGGCTGGAGGACATAATTGTTGAAACGTGATAGCAACAACACAGAACAGTAGTCTGTGTGCAAATAATTTAAATAAATTATAGGCTGTTACATGTGTACTAAACACATAAGCAGAAACTATGCCCATATGTATATTTATTGTTTTTTTTTTTTTTTCATTTAAAAATTCCCCTCACAAAGTTCCATGTACTTTATAATCTTTACCTCCACGATGTAATTGTAATTTTGTCATATAGGAATAAAGTGTCGATGCCGACACTTGGGTTTGAGCACAGATCAGCAGAGAGCAAGCAAAGTTGACCTTATAATTAGGCCACATGACAGGTAATGGAAAAATATATATATGGGAATTAGTGGCATCTGACTGAGTATTATTGTATCTGTGATCTACAAAGTCTATCCTACAAATGGCATTACAAAAAATTTAACTGATAACTCGCTTAATTTTATATACAGCTGTGATCAAAAGTTTACAAAAACCACAATGTTTACATTGTCTGATACATTTATGAAATGCATAAAGTAAATAATTTAAATTGCAATTCATTGTTAAAAAGAAAACAATTCAAATGGGATTTTATCAAGTCTTACAACATAAAAATAACAAAACTTTAAAAATTGACATGAAAGTTTGTTTTGGTCATCTTGAAACTATTTTTGATGCTGTTTTTTGTATGTTTTGTTGTTAAAAAAGTATTTTCAGAAGA
Source organism: Acanthosepion pharaonis (assembly GCA_903632075.3). Taxonomy (NCBI): domain Eukaryota; kingdom Metazoa; phylum Mollusca; class Cephalopoda; order Sepiida; family Sepiidae; genus Acanthosepion; species Acanthosepion pharaonis. The sequence goes on from CAHIKZ030001403.1 coordinate 423,217, forward strand.
TGAAACCTGGTAATAGATGAAATATTTCTTAATATAATGTCAGATTGACCTTAGTTTTGTACTGAAAAACTAAATCAGTAAGCCATGTTTTTTTTTATTACTGATAGATTTATATCTATATAGCCTCATTAATTTATTTATAAATCAAGTTTGTTTTGAAAATACTTTTATCTTTCTATAAGAACAAGAAGCAGCCAATTTAGTACCAAGGTTTTTTTCTCTCTTCTGAGTATGATTTATGTTGACCATTTTTTAAAGATAATTTGACATGGTGTATACCAAATTTTGAAAGTGCAATATCAGCTTAAAACCAAAAAATAAGTATTGCAGGAATTGGTATTGATGTCAAAAATTGAGAGTAACTTTCAAAATGTTCCTGGTATCAGTTTTAACTGACAACTTAATTTTCCATATATTGTGACCATTTTGGTTAAAGCCCATATTTTCTTGATTTCTGGTGAAAAAGTGGAAATTTTCCAACATATTTCAGTGAAATTTTCACTTTCCAAAATTATACTTTTGATATATGGATAAAAGAAGATGTCTGTTTAAGCTGACACTAAAATTATATGGGTGAAACTATTTAGAAAGTACTGCATATGATCACTATCAAGATCAAATTACATTTAATATTACAGTAATGGAGTTAGGTTAGGGTCAAGTACTGGTTGTTGGCAACATTCTGGTTGACATGAGCCCACTAGATAAATGACATAAGGCCAAATGAAATATTCTTTGCACCATTTTTGGAGGTTTTATATGCCTCAAATGAAGACACAAGAAAAATCTATTCAAATACAGGATGCAGCAGAAATTCTTCCGACATAATGGTAAGACATTAGTGGCAATGGTGTCTTCCTCTAGTTTTACTATTATGTAGAAGGCATTTCTGCTGCACCCTGTATAAGCAAAGTTAAATTTATCAAAATGTAATCATCATCATTATCAAGGAGAAAAGCCCACTGTGAAATTAATTCTTTTATTACTAAGTGAAAAATATATGAACGAAAGGAATTTTGATTGTGCTGAAGTGCTCTTTCTTTGCTGCTAAGTGCTGCAGTAATCTAATTAAATGGAAATCTTGAGATGTTAAGTTATTCAAGTCAAGAAGCAGTGGTAAAATGTCCCATCCTAACTATTTGATCTTCTAAATTTATTTTGAAATTATTATTGGAATCAAAAGCCATGGTCACATGTCTGTGACCAAGACAAGTTGGAGGACATTGGCTGTGGTGTCAACTGATGACAAATGGGATCAGTCAGGTGAACATGTCCAAGACACATAATATGTGAATAGATTCAGCTTTTAACCAAGGTATATGGAGGGAACTAACCAGGTGCTCAGTTGCACAGTGACCCTATGACTATAACCGGTCATGGAACTACTAATACTATTGATGACGATGAAGAGCAGGAGGAGTTTATTTTACTGAGGGTAAACTTGAATTGTCATTTTGAATAACAATGTACGTTCTGCCGACAAAGTCAGCTAAATTTTTGTGTATGTATGTGTAAATTTTCCATCTTGTTCTTGAAAAATGTTTACTTTAATTTTCTTGCTTTCTCCTCAGAGCTTAGAATTAATAAAATTTTCCATATCTCATAAATGGCTCACAAAGATTTTATTAGTTTAGGTGTTGACAGAGATTTTTAAATCAGAATGACAAGTTCTTTTAGCAAGGAATAAAAGATTTTCCATATTTGATGGTATTTAATATTACAGCAACTCTGGATAGCAACTCAGAATGAGAAATTATTGAATCAAGTCTGAATTACAGTTGAGTTTCATTACGTTAACTAACACAGGGAATGGTATGTATCCATCTATTCTCCCTTTAGCTATGGGTTAAATAGTAGGGAAGGCTGGATTCTTCAGCCTTGTTTGGAAGCCAGTCTAGGAGAAGGACAACTGTGAATTCAAAAATAGTATGTAGCCTTAGCAAAGCACATATTATACAGCTAATGAAAAGATCAAGGAGTTCACATTAACTCGATGATTCCAACTGCAGTCAGTGGATGGAATATTACCATGTTATAATTAACTTACATGCAAATACTTGTCAGGTAGTCTACTCCTTCTTCTATGTGCCATGTCTCTTCAGGATGTAGGTGATCATGGCTTTAAACAATTTCTTGTCCTTTGTAGCTCTTGATAATTTTTCTCTTTTTGTTATCTCTCCTAAACCTTGCTCTGCCATCCATTTACTCAAGTTTGCTAAGTAGATTATGCATTGTTTGCCTCTGTCCCACTCACCTTTAATCTATTCTGTGAGTATCAAATTTTCCAATCCCTCTTTCCTCATTATGTGCACTAGAGATTTCAAATATCCCTTCCTAATGTTAAGTTAAGTTTCCTTTTTGTTTCCATTGTTGCTCACATATTCAGTCCATGGTATCTTCAGCATCTTTCTGTAGGACCACATTTCTCTTGCTTCAAGTCTCTTCTTCATTTATGTCCAGCATTCACTGCCATATAGGAGGTTTGATATTATGTAACAGTTCACTAGTATTTTCTTTGTTTCTAATGAAATTTTCCTGTTCCTTTATACATTGATTTTACAGTAGTGAAGAAAAATATTAATCTGTTTAAGACATGAACAAACCACTTCTCTGCATGAATTTTATATTAACTTACTTTTAGCAATGATCTATATATATATATATATATATATATATATATATATATATATATATATATATATATTTTGTTTTTGCAGTCTTTTATATTTAGGTTAAAATTAGTCTGCTAAACATATATAAGATAGGTGGTATTTGGGAGAAAATAGAGGTGTCTTATATGCTCTCAATTACAATTGTTTTAGGAGATATTTGTTAGTAGTCATAATGATGTTTATGCTGTTGGTGAATAAATTTAACTATTTCCTATAACTTTGAGAAAAGTCATTAATATTCCATATTTGATTAAGATAATTAAACCTCTTGTCAGTATTGCTGATGTTGTTAATACATTTCACTTGATTCATTCTTCAGTCTTGTCAGCCTATCAAGTGTACAAACTATGAGAAAAGAGAAAATACACTTTTATAGTAAAAGGTAGGTTAACCCTGTGGAATATAGAGCCACAATCTAGGATTTGCTGCTGCGATTTCAGTTGTAAGTATGTTTTACAGGGTAAAGTTACTAGCCCAATGCCCAACCAATTTTGAATTCAGAATTGTTCTTTTCATAGGCTGGTTGCTAAGCAAAGCTAAAGAGTTCTGCTATTTACTCCTTGTTTGTGGTGGAGAAGAGATATTCATACCTATCCAAGAGTATTTGCTATCCTGGGTATGATGATAAACTATATCCACATCCTGGGTAAGACGATAAATTATGTGCAACATCAAGGCCTCTGATCAGGAGGTTTTGAGAAGCATGGAACCACCTGTTAATTGCTGGTGTTCCCAGGTCCACCCTGACCCAGGATGGTAGAACCTGTTAAGGTCCCAGCTATGGGCAAAAAGTTAACCCCCAAACTGGGGTCAAAAGCAATATGAAACTGTAAAAATAGATTTTAATTCTAGAAATACTTTGTTAAAAAAAATTATTACCAACAATACATTTTTGAAGGAAAAAATATTGCCAATAATACATTTTTGAAAGAAAAAATATTGCCAATAATACATTTATTTATGAAGGAAAATATAAATCTTCAGTATTAAATAAGCCATTGTGGTTGATATGGTGTAAAACAAACAAAACCAAGAGTATTTGTGCAAAAGTGAACACAACAACCTTAACTGGAATTTGAACACAGTATACTTATCCCACTTTTTATCTCATTAACCACTATACAGTCTACATGTCCATTAAAAGCTATAGCTACAGAGAAAAATATTTCCATTTATATACTGACTAGATCAATCCATTCCAACAGTATTATACACATTATACCACTACCTAAGTACCCAGGCAATTCCAAACTTTACTTTGGAAAAAAAAATGTTGAAATCCATACCATCCTGACAAGCCCCTATATGACCCCTGCTTCAACTTCCTCATTCCCCAAGATGCTCCTTCTCAATTATCTCAACCTCATCTGAGAGTGGATAATCTATTCCATTCTTCTCAGATAAATGTTAACATTGGTGATAGTTCAACAAGTTTTTGTTCCGTCTCGAAGGCAACATTATTCCTCCCACCAACAGCTTACACACAAATATATATGCTGAAGTACCCTCAGAGTTCAAGATTTGGATTACAGTTGGTTATAATGTTCAGTAAAATTATTCTTTAGTACTGATAGTGATTGTAGTTGAAAGCATAACTTTGTCTTTTAAATCTGAAATTTATAATTAAAAATATGTCTATTTTACAATCTTTGTTATCAATTAAAAATTAGCAACTTCAATAATTCTATCTACAAATGTAAAGTATCTTAAAAAAAACAAAAAATAGATTTCATTGTTTCCTGGTATTTTTCCAATGTAGAAACACTATAAAAATTTCCAATATTGAAACACTATAAAAATTTCCAATATTGAAACCCTATAAAAATTTCCGATGTTGAAACACTATGAAAATTTTCAGTGTTGAAACATTAAGAAAATTTCCAATATAGAAACCCTATGAAAATTTCCAGTATTGAAATACGATGAAAATTTCCAATATTGAAACACTAGGAAAATTTCCAATGTCTAAATAGTATGAAAATTTCTAATGTAGAAATACTACGAAAATTTCCAGTTTTGAAATTCTATGAAAATTTCTAATGTTGAAACACTAGGAAAATTTCCAATGCTGAAACACTAGGACAATTTCACAATTCCAGAATGGTCAATGTTCCTGCTCCCATTTACATTAAATTGAGCATAGCATTAATTCAAATTTAAAATGGTTCAAAGAAATGACAAAGAAATTTTCACCCATATAAAATGTATGAAAAGAAGAAAATATATTTTTAGGAAAAAATTATTCTGTGCTCTTTCCTTTTCAAAGCATACAAATATTTTTTTGTCCAGGCATTAATAATAAAAGAGTGTTGAATGGTTACAAATAATATCTGTTACCAAGAAAGATGTTTACAGCAGAAAAGAGAAGTAGACTCACCCCACTCGGAACAAAAATTTTGATATCAGAACCTTCCCCTGGGCCTAGTAAATATGCGTACGACATTTGAGAATTCTACACGAAGTTGTTAACAGACAAATAAATAAATATATATATATATATATATATATATATATATATATATATATATATATATATATAGCAAGAGAGAGTTACTACCAGTGGTTTGTGTATACAGTCTGCAAGAAAAATAATTTCATGTAATTTTTAACATTTTAGTTTTTTTTGTATAAATTTCTGAGATCAAGAGTTATTATTTACTGTATTTACAGTTGGACTAATATCCTCATCTTTGTTGTCATAATTACAATGTTTCTGTCATTTGGCCTTTCTTCAAGTGTCTTGATTCAGTTAACCTTCAGGGAATTTTGAACAGAACCTTTTATACAATCTACAGGAATAGATTATTCTCATTCAGCTGTCCATATCTAGGGATTAATTAACCAAGATATCTCCCTTAATATGGACAGTGGAAAGAGAACAATCTATCCCCATAAATTGAATAAAGTGTTTTAGTTCTTATTAAAGTTAAATTCTAAATATCATGTAATTATATATAACAAATATATGTCTTTCTATTTTAACTAGTATCCTCATCTTGGTTGCTATACTCATGACCTTTCAACTGTTGTACCTTCTGGCATTCTTCAGGTCTTACTTTTTGAACTGAACTCTTTATTCAATCCATAGAGGCAGACTGTTCTTAAGATGAGCATATTAGTCTGAATAGATAGATATGATGATAATCCCTCATTTTTCAAAATTTTAACACAATTTTTATTTATACCAAGGAATCAAACTTATATATATTTATTTAGCTTGGCTTCGTTTGGCACAAGGCCACAAGTATAGGGCATAAAGTGAGAATCAAGTTCACTACAGTAATAGCTTGCTAGGATATCTTACTAACTATTCTTCAACAGTGAGAGTCCCAAAATTGATGTTTGCATGTATTAACAGCAAGTCTAAGAATGATTTAAATGCTATCTCAACAGAATAGCCAAAGTTCTTGCACCTTAATTCAGTATGGTATTAATTCAAAAATAGAAATTTCACCTATATTAGAATATTGCTGCCACATATGGTCTGCTGCTCCTGCTATTTACCTCAAACTCCTTGATAAAATCCAAAGAAGAATCAGCAATATTATTGGTCCTGATCTGGCAGCTTAGCTTCAGTCACTTTCCCACCAACATAAGGTTGCCTCTCTGTGTCTTTTCTATAAATACTTTCATGGCAATTGTTAGAATGAGCTCTTTGCTATGGTACCTAGACTTTATGAATTTAAGCACAGTCCTCGACTGGCATTGAGATCTCATCAATTTACAATTGAGTTGGCTAGATATAACTATAAGTTCTATGCAAATAGTCTCTTTTCTTACACTTCTCACTTGGGGAACTCCCTTCCAGCTCCAACTTTAATCTGCAAAAATTTAAATTCAATGTCAATCGGTATCTATGAGGGTGATTAAAAAATAATATATATAAAATTCATTCCAAAATACTGTTTTCAGTAAAAAAATAAGTTATCTGCTGTTGTTGCTTCTTAAGTATTTGTACCTGAGAGATTTATTTGTATCTGAGAGATTTCACCATTATTAGAACATGCTGGCTGCTTAAAATCACTTCAGTCCTAGTTATAAATAATTCTAAAATCAGACTTTAAAAGTATCAATAATAATCAATTTGTATATTATTTTATTGCATCTTCTAAAAATCAATCAAATGCTTTGCACAATATACACATTATGACCTTCTCTAATATAATAATAATAATAATAATAATAGCTGGCCACTTGTATCTGAGAATGTCTGTCAAATAGGGCAGCTAGCCAATCCCTATCGCAGACGCCTACTCAGGCACATTTGTATTTATTCCACACCCACAGAGCCCACCCATGGTTTATACTTCAACTATAGTGAGCGGAGCTTAGTTACAGTTTCTGAGAGAGAGCACATTATCTAGCATGATCAAAAGTCTGAACAAGCCAGCATGCTCAAACCCTCAGTCATAATGACTTGTGACTAGGACAACCATCGACAGCTCTCCAAAGGTATTGTCTACCCAATTTCACTCACAAGGCTTGGATTATCCATGGTATTGGTTTTAAGGCACTTTACAAAGGTGTCATATACTGGGATCACCTCCTTCACACTGAGATTCAAACCCAGGTCTCATGGTCAGAAAGTGAAAATTCTAACCACTTGGCCATGTACCCATAGCCTTCTCTAATAACACAATGATTAAAGAGTATCTTTCTAGCATCTTTCTTTTTCCAACCATATTGATATAGAAATAAACTCTAATGAAATCTATAGTCAAAGCAATGGGCTTCAATGCATTAAAGTGGATAAAATAAAAATGAATAGGACTCAAATTCTCAACCAGACTATTGATTCTTATCCCAATCCATCTTTTCACCAGATTCCTGATTCTTGTCCCAATTCATCTTTTCACCAGATTTCTGATTCTTATCCCAATCCATCTTTTCACCAGATTCCTGATTCTTGTCCCACTTCATCTTTTCACCAGATTCCTGGTTCTTGTCCCAATTCATCTTTTCACCAGATTCCTGATTCTTGTCCCAATTCATCTTTTCACCAGATTCCTGATTCTTGTCCCAATTCATCTTTTCACCAGATTCCTGATTCTTGTCCCAATCCATCTTTTCACCAGATTCCTGATTCTTGTCCCAATCCATCTTTTCACCAGATTCCTGATTCTTGCCCCCAATCCATCTTTTCACCAGATTCCTGACTTTTGTTCCAGTCCATCCCATTTTTAATAACTTAATACCTGAATATTATTGTTCCTATGAAACTACCATCAATTATGCCCTGTTGATTAGTTTTTGTAATATAGACTTTGTAGTCGCAGATACAACTATAGTAACACCGTTGAGCAATATTGGGGTCAAACGCCTTTGAATAGCACTCACAGTAATAGTACTTGATCAATAATACTCACTTGAAAAGTAACCACCGAATAGTAATCTGTATAGTGATCAGTATAGATAAATAGTATAGTGAATAGTAATCCGTATAGTAATAGAGGATTGTGTAGAAAGAGTGATCATTTAGACATCATACCTCTTCTTACATATGCATTTCCTTTATGGTCATGTGATCTACTTAACTCAATAATGGAATCACCCATGTTTGCTCACTGGCAATCTATATTCAAGCTACAGTGTTGGCAGCGACACTTTACTCCTATACAACAATTAACTTGTCTGAGTTTTCAGAAAGTCATTTCTCAGTAATTAATCTGCCTAAGAAACCACACACCTTAATCTCAAGACTTTTTAGTGATAATATTTAATCTCAGCTGAGTAAGTAATTTATTACCTGTTATCATTTTCCTCTAACTTAATGTAGTTAATGAGTACTGGCCATACTAAGTTATTCCATGTTAATATTAAGGGTTTGATTCCTTAATAACCCCCATAACACATCTAATTTCTTGAAATTAATTAAAAACAGTCAAGTCTTATGTTTTTCCCCCATTTCTATAACATAAAACCAAGACTTTCTATGTTTAGCCCTGTTTTTCAAAGGCCATGAAGCTTCCTTTGAGCTCTACTCATCACAAACAAGTGTGTTACCACCCACCTCATCAGAATCTTTCTCAGAATAGCATATTTTGTTGACTTCTTGTTAATAACAATTCTTTGATTTGAGTGTCAAACTCATTATTCATTTGCAAACATTTTTCATGCCAAAGAAAAACAAAAAGACACAAATTTTCCTGATGGGATTGCAGTTGATGATTAAGCATTTGATTTTGCAATTTTTGCACAGAGAATATTTTTTAGCAAGATCTATCATTTCAATTAAGCTTTCTGCATTGAAAATCAAGAAAGGGATTATCAGTCATCAGTATTTAAAGCAAGCCTTAGTGACAGATTAGAGTTGTCATATGTATAATATAAAATTTAATCATTGTAAAAATTAGAAATTATACTTAACACTACATTATGCTGAGAGGTAAAAAAAAAAAAAAACTTTAGTGAATTTTTCTTTACTTAAAATTGAAGATAGTTTTTTTTGGTGGGTGGGTATGGTTTCTGTTATTTTATTCTTTCTTTGTTTGGTAAAATTGTTTTATTTCTTTATATAAAACCATCAATGCAACAGCTGTTTCAACTCTTGTTTGGCATTGCTGTCTTTATCTATAATACTAATACAAAACAGAATTATCCTCATGCCATTCTAAGACATCTGCTTTTTCTTTAGAGTCCCAGCAGCATTTGATAATCATCATCAAGAAAACACTGCAAATGAACCACACCTCTGTAATAATATACAGAGTTATCTTCCTTACTGTGGTTTCCTTTAGTGAGGGATTTACAGTAATGAAGTTTATAATTTATGTGTAAGGATTCAATGAGTGCAGAATTGCTGTAGCAAATATCTTTATCACTGCCTTGTTAAAATCAGACAATTTCATAAAAATATAACTTTTTTTTATATATACAGTCATAAGTTAACTTATATACAATTAACTAATATCTGATTATAAATGTATCCAGTTAAGTGCTTAATAACAATTTTTAAATTTATTCCAGGAGCAAGTGATAACTAATGCATCAAGCATTTAAAATGTAGGTTCAAAAGCCAAAGGAAATTCATTGTGCTGATAGCCATATAACAGTGCACAGTATGCACACAACTATATAATACACAACATATATATAATTGAAAGCTGTAATATGCACATGTACCTTTTATTGACATTGTAGTATTAGATTGATGTTTACTCTCTCTATTTATTATACAAAAAGTACATTGTATGCTGTAGCATTTCCCAGCCTCGATAAAATAAGTGACATCATCATAAAATCATCTTTTTGGCTATTTTGTCGGCCTAGGTCTGAAAATGTAGTGCAACATGTCCCTAAAGAAAAAAAATATGATGTACTATGACCCCTAAGTCAAACATATATAGAGTGTATCATGGCACCTTAGCAAAATGTATGTACAGAGTATGGTGACCCCTAAGCAAAAAGTATGTACTATGACGACCTCTCAGCAAAAAGCATTTTCTGAGTATGATGGCCCCCTAAGCAAAAAGTATGTACTGAGTATGATGGTTCCTAACCAAAAAGTATGTACTGAGTATGATGGCCCCCTAACCAAAAAGTATGTACTGAGTATGATGGCCCCTCACCAAAAAGTATTCACAGAGTATGATGATCCATAATCAAGAAGTATGTAGAGTATACCATAGCACCTAATCAAAATGTATGTACAGTATATAATGGGCCCCTAAGCAAAAAGTATATACCGAGTATGATGACCCCTAATCAAAAAGTATGTACTGTGAACAATGGCCTCTAAGCAAAAGTATGTACCAAGTTTCATGGACTCTAAGCAAAAAGTATTTAGAGTACCAGAGCCCCTAAGCAAAAATTATGTACAGTGTACCATGACTCCTAATCAAAAAGAATGTACAGTGTACCATGGTCCTTAACCAAAAAGTATGTTCAGTGTACTATAGCTGCTAAACAAAAATAGGCAGTTTGATTTAAGAAATTGTATGATACACAGATTAATGTCATGAAAGAGTTCTTTCATGTTGATTTCACTACAAATAGGTATTGCTTGTAATTCTTTTTTACATAAAAATGTATTGCTGGCGCTTCCACCACAAAAATGTATTTTTACACTTTCTTAAAGTTTTGTCAGAGGAGGCATGTGGAATAATGGATAGTGGCTAGGATTGAGGAATCAGAGAGCCAAGTTCAAATTCCAGTCAAATCCATTACATTCACTTACATGCTAATACCCTTGGGAAAGGTATGAATCATCTTCTTCTCTCCCCAGCTATGGGTAAATAGCAGGACAGACAGAGTTCTATAACCTTGGATGGTAACTGGTCTACGGCAGAAAGAAATGGCAACCTCCAGTGGGAAAAAATCTGCCTTGTTAGTCATGTATTGAAAAGTACTTTTTTTTCAAGATAATAATGGTTTAATGATACATGTCTTACTAATTAACCCATATATAGGAGAGAAGTGGTGAATTCATACATTTCACACAGTTATTTGTGTGTACGTGTATATGACAAAACCCAACAGGAATTGGAACTCAGCTCTCCAATTAACAACTCCAAGCCATTATCCATTACACTACCTGCACATCCAAGTTTAAAGCAATTGATATTCCTAAGCAGTCACCCTTCTTGGTACTGACAAGGCTCGATATTGATTAACTTTTGGTGATCATACAGGAATCAGTATTTCAATGGTGATGTGACTGTCAAATTTGATGGCAGGATATCAAGGAGAAAGACTAAGGTGATGATGGAATGATGACATCAGAGATTGGACAGAGAGAATGCTGGCAGATTGCACAGCTGTTGTGAGTGGCAAGAGAACTTTGGTGCAATTGTTCATGGTCTCTAACCCTCAGCAATGAAGATGTGAAGGAGCAAGCAAGCATATGTAGAATATTTTGATTGTATACATTTCTTATATATGTATAATATCAAAAGTAATTCTACCAATTCTGGACAAAATTAATATCTACCTTTTTTTTTAAAAAAAAAATCATTTAATCCCAAGCAAGGCAATAAAGCCACTAAAATGAAAGATATTACTGTGTGTGAAAGAATATGAGAAAAAGAAAACATTATTAATATATTTAGAGATTCTTGATGAAATCCAAAGAAGAATCTGTATTGTTATTGGTCCTGACCTGGCATCTCAGCTTCAGTCACTTTCCCACCATTGTAATGTAGCTTCCTTATGCTTTTTCTATAAATACTTTCAGTGTAATTGTTTGGATGAACTTTCCACTATGGTACCTGGACTTTATGAATTTAGTACTAGATTGGCAATAGGTGTCATCAATTTACAATTGAAATGGCTAGATGCAAGGTCCTGAGTTAACAGTTTCTTCTTTCACATTACTCACTGGTAGAATTCTCTTTCAGATCCATGCTTTGCAACTAACATTGATCTTCAAAAATTTAAATGCAATGTCAATTATTATCTACTGTCTTCTTGACTCCTCTTCTTTTATTGTTCTTGCTCCTTAATAGTGTTTCTCTTTTTTCTTATTCTTTTGCATGCAGTTACCTCCTTGTGTCTCAGTGGCTTTACTGCCTTGCTTGGGGTGAAATAATTTTTAAAAAGTGATAGAGCAATAAAAGAACAGGAATTAAGAAGGCAGAAGATAACACTTGATATTGCATTTTGAAGATCAAAGTTAACTAAATTCTGTCTCTCTAATGAGCCAAATGATAACACACACCCATAGTAATATATGTGCTTACACACATCATACTCATTCACTCCATAAGAACCAAATAACACACACACTTAACAGAGACACATCCCCTTTCCAGGGACCAATAAAACTGTCAAAATGACCAAGGGAATTCAGAGCAGCATGAATCCATCCAGCTCTTATCTTAAATAACAACTCAAAAGAGACTGTTTGACCAACACAAGAACTGACCAAAATTCATGTTAAAAAAAAATAAAAAAAACAAATGAAAACTACAGACAAAAGTTCATTTTCTCCAGCAAGCAGAATTTTTTTTTTCTCCTGATGATGGCCATGTTGGCTGAAACTAGTCGAGGAATCTAACTGAAATAATAATAAAAATGAAAGAATATCAATATACAACCCAGTGTGTTTGAAGATTTTAATTTTTTAATATTTTTTATTGTTCAAAATATATATATAAGCTGTAGTATCCTGAACCTTTTCTTTTCTCATCTCCTTGTTCATGGTTATTCCTAAGCAGCTGTTCCATCTGACAGCTTAAAAGAACCAGGCACTCAGCTGAGTTGGCCAAGTGCCAAAAGCATTAATCTGCTGTGTCATTGACAATATGTCAAGGATCTCCTTTTTCTCAATGTATTCATTTAAGCAATACATCAGTGAGAGACTCTAGAACAAGAAAGATAGAAAGAGCAGAGAACTCCTTTCTACAATTTGACAGATTTTTTTATTTCTTAATATAATCACACACTTCTAAGTATACATAAACATTTGTTGCAGGGAGTGAGTTGAGTTTTTTTAATTGCCTCAGTGACTATCACTTGAACAACTAGATCACAATTTCTGCAACTCACTGAAGAGAATTGTCATGATAAAATTTATTGACAGTGTAGCTATTTTCTGAATATTGGTGCCAAACTCAGATTAGAAACTTTTTCATAAAAATAAGGGTTTTATAAAATACCATTTTAATATTAAGGCTTTTAGAAGTACTAAATATTTGTGACTATAGAATGATCTGCTATATATATTGAGATTCACAAGAAAATCTAAAAAATAATTATGAGTTGGTTATTTCTGGCCTGAACTTGTTCTTACCATTACACTGGAGTATACTTCAAAGTTAAAAGATAAAAAAACTTTTTTATATACTAATGAATACCCAGCAATAGCTAAATTAACTTGGTCACTCATAAAAAAAAAAAACAGGGGAAAATAATTTCTGTAGATTATCATTCATGAGACCTTCCTCTATGACAACATTTATCAGAATCAAAAAATATTAATTTTCCTCATTTTAGAAGTTGTTCCGTTTCTTAATATGAATACAGTCTCAAATTGATCCCTGATTTTATGAAGGGTTATCTGTACTTTGTTTTTATTTACAAATGTCAAGTTTGAAAGTAAATTGAATTTACATCATTGACAACTGCACACCACTAGGAATTAGGAAGAAGGACAACATCAGTAACACTGAGTTCATACTTGAGATTTGTAAATAAAAACAAAGTACAGTTAACTCTTTAAGAATTTAAGTAGTTATATTATGAACAGGACTCTCTTTTAAAATGATAAAAAAAATCAATATTTTTTTAATTCTGGAAAATGTTGCGGATATAGGAAAGTCTAATGAATGAAAATCTATAAAAATTACTCCCAAAATGTTTTCCTTACTTTTTACAAGGAGACCATTTAAGACGTGCTGAATACACTAATGAAAATATGATTTATTTCTCTTACCTGACTGTAGTTTTTTATTGCTAATAAACACAACACACACATACATCTTGTGGCATGCTACATCTTGTCCCCGATGCACATATGCATCAATTTCTTGGTTCAAAAGGTAATATAAATAGTTATAGCATTTGCACTATTCTCACTTTCTACCTTAGAGAATTTAACATGTTATTACTTTTCTTAATAACAATAACACACTTAACAACATTAGATATGCAGATGACAGTGTTGATAACAGACACAAAAAGAAAACTACAGGAAAAGGTAATAAAGAAAAGTAAGAAGAAAGGACTAAACATCAATTGTAAGAAGATAGAATATCTGGTTGTCAGCAAAAGGAATAGCCCAACATGTGAATTACAAATTTGGAGGTAACAAAATCAAACAAGTACTACAAATTAAATATCTAGGAACTGCTTTAACAGACAATGGAAAATGCAAAACCAAAATCTGAAGTCGGATTAGGATAGTGAAAGATGCCTTCCAAAAGCTAAGCAAAGTATTAAGAAATGGGAATTAATCATTAGAAACAAAGAAAAGAGTACTGAACTGCTATGAAATATTGCTACTCCTATGGTAGTGAATGCTGGACTATCTCATTACTGATGGGGAAGAAACTAGGGCAGTAGAAATGTGGTTCAACAGAAAGATACTAAGAATACCATTGACTGAACACATAAGCAACAATGAAATTTTAGAGAAAATGAAAACAAGAAAGACACATACATAGCATCAAAATGAGGTAGTTGAAATTTCTAGAATGTATAATGAGGAAAAGGGGTTTGGAAAATTTGACACAAGACATATTGAAGGTAAGAGGAACAGAGAAAAGCAGCACATAACCTACCTAAAGAGATTGTATAAATGGTTAGCAGAACAGGGATTAAGAGATAGAGCAAAAAGTCTTTTTTTATCATTTTAGAAGAGAGTCATACTCATATACACTTAAATTCTTAAAGAATTATCTGTACTTTGTTTTTATTTACAAATCTCAAGTATAAAACTGTGCTTATGTAATTGATAATTAGGTATTACTGAGGTTGTCCTTCTCCCCAATTTGTAGCAGTATGCAGTTGTCAATGATGTAAATTCAATTTACTTTCAAACTTGACATTTGTAAATAAAAACAAAGTACAGATAACTCTTCATAAAATCAAAGATCAATTTGAGACTGTATTTATATTATGAACAGGATTATTGCCAATGAGAAAAAATAATATTTTTTGTTTTATTTTGTTTTTGATCTTTAGCATAGCATTTTTAGCCAAAATATTCTTCATTTATTAAATTGTCAGTATCCATAATAATTTAGACAAGTGTAAGACTTGTAGCCAGTATCAGAGAACCTTGCCATTCCATGTTGCAGTGTCTCACCATTTTGGCCACTGAAGACGTCATGATAAATCAGGGATCTTTCTGTCCTGTGCAAAAGTTGTTCCAAGAAATATTATGTAACTTTTCTACTTTCCCTAATCCAAGTTTTATATGTTTTTTTAATCATTTCACCCCAAGCAAGGCAATAATGCCACTAAGACTTGGGGGTTACAGGGAGTGAAAGAGAATGAGAAAACTTTAGTGAGGAGAACAGACAATAAAAGAACTAGATTCAGGAAGACTGATTGTAGATGGCAAGGGAACAAGAAATCAAAAGGGAGTTCCAGAAGTGAGAGGAAAGAAACTATTAGAATAGAATGGATGGTTGCATTTAGCTAATTCAACAGTAAAATGGTGAGACCTAATTGCCAATCTAGTAGCATGATTAAATTCATGCAGTCAAGGCATTAAAGGAAAAAACTCAACAGAACACTTCCTATGAAAATATTTGTAGAAAAGTGTTATGGTAATTTACCCACACACACACGGATTCTCCCAGCTATAAATAGGTGCAGGTACTGCCATTTGGAGAGGGAAGTTTCCAGCAGTCAGCTCTGACAGTCAGACCAAACATTCTTGCTATAACACTCTAGTTTGTATATATTTGTATTACTGTTTCTATTAATATATTTGTTTAACTCAATTCCTCTCTTGTGTCTTTATTTCTGGCCCTAACAAGGCCACAACAAAAAGACAGAGGGAAACCATGCTACATCAGTTAGAAAGTGATTGAAGTCAAGATGTCAGGTTAGGATAGATTACATTACAAACCCTTCTTTGAATTTTCTATGTTTTAAAATGTAGCCAAAAGTTTTATTGTCAATATGATTTCATTCTAATAAATTGTTTTCCATAAAAAAAAAACGTTCTAATATGGATCAACCATTATTGGCCAACTGCCATACAAAGCACAAAGCAATGAATATTAAAAGTGTACAAGATTTGAATGAGTTAACATTTCTGTTTATTCAGCTGTAGTTGATCAAACTACATTTCCCCAAAGTCAACTCATCATAACTAATAATAATAAAAAAAATAATTTTTTTTACAGAAGAAAGTTCAAAGGAACTTTTCTGTAAACTCCCCTCCCACATAAAAGGAGGATACACGCCTATTTTAAATGTTATGGAAGTGTACATCTAGTAACTTGAGGCTTAAAACATTAAGTATTTCAAGCAATACTCAACTAAGCCACAAATAATTTTTCAACTTGTATTATATTACAAAAGCCCTTTTTTATACATGTATATTTACACACTATAGTTTGTAAGTGTGTTAATTTCAAAGAATATTAATGTATTTAGGTGCAACACACAACATTTCGTATCAGAATTGGAAGCCAAAATGAGATGGAGTTATTTTTTTGTGGACTCTCCCTTCATATCTGATATATGAGGGTCAAGCAATTCAGGTCCTAGGAACCAACAGCTAGACACTAGCACATATGATTTGATTATAGTGGTAAAGGCTTTGTGTACAACTAACCACACTTTTTGAAATGCCGTATACAGAGGCCTGGTGCACTATGTGCCACAATGTCCCCAAACAACCCTCTGCAGGTTTTGAATTCAGAGTTGTCCTTCTCCTAGACCAGTTACCATCCAAGGCTATAGAACCCAGTCTGTCCTGCTATTTATCCATAGCTGAAGGGAGAAGAAGAGGATTAATACCTATCCCAAGGTATTAACCCTCTTCTTTTCCCTTAGCATGTAAGCGAATGTAATGGATTTGACTGGAATTCAAACTCAGCTCTCCAATTCCTCAATCATAGCTGCTATTCATTACTCCACCATGCCTCCTATTATTTTAGTTATTTTATACACAAGTGTAATATTCTTTGAATTTTTGAGGTGGGGAATTATTCTTCTAAAGTAATATTCTTGGACAAGTATCCTCGTCTTGTTTGTAATAATTAAAACATTTCAGCTGTTGTACACTCCAGCCTTCTTTAGGTGATTGCCTCAGCTGGTAAACTTTTGGGAATTGCAAACTGAACCCTTTATTCAATCTACAAATGAAGTAGGAAGAATTACCTGATGTGAGGTGTCATCTAGCATAGTGAAGAAGAAAACAGATATATATATATATATATATATATATATATATATATATATATATATATATATATATGTTTTCTCTGTTGGCTGAAATAGAGAGAAGAATCCAAATGCATGAGAAAACTCCTTGGGATCTTCTATTGGGAACAAAACCAATGAGTTTGTGTAGAAAAGGGTTGAAAGTTTTTATGGACCACCAGGAACCTAATCATGCCACTGTCAAGTGGAGAAAAATGGCATAGTTTGAACACATTACAAGTCATGACACTTGCACAAGACCATCATGCAAGGCACTGTTGAAGGTGAATGTGGGAAAGGACACTAACACAAAAACTGATTGGTCAATGTCAAACAATGGACAAGTATGACTATACCAGAATTGCTGATGGCTGCTGTTGATAGATCTTTGTGGAGGAGATTCAGTGTGGCTTCTGCATTTGGATCCCCACTACAATTACAAAAGTTAAGGGGATGATGATATATATACATATATATATAATTGCCAACCATCGATCTCAAGAGACCATGGATCTGTGCCAAAAAAAGCACAGACCTGGGCTGGGTTTTATTTTTTATTTTTTCATGAGAGATGAAACACATCTCCTCTCTCCACACTACTGTTATTGTCCAAGGGAAAGACATAGGTCAATAAAGCTTGGTATGGCTATCATCACAGGGGTTGCCAGTACAAAACATGACATTGGACTGTCTTAGACACTCTGGCCCTGGATTCGAATTCAGAGTTCTCCTTCTCCTACTTTGGTTGCCTGGATGGAGGAGAGATGGATTCCTACCTTTCCCACTGTAAGTGAATGTAATGAATTCAACTGGAATTCAAACTCAGCTCTCTGATTCCTCAATACAAGCTGCAATCCTCTGCTGTACCTCATATCTATCTTGTATATATGTAGAAAAAAATGTATGTATATATATATATAACCAAATGGGTAAATATAGTTATGTATATGAGCAAGCGATCATATACAAATACATATAAATACTCTGTAGTATAAGAAAAAACAATGCTCAATGTTAAGTAACAGAGCAATTTAATATATATATTAAGAAATATGCATAATATCTTACCTTAATGGCATAATTTCAAATTTCATGCTGAAGCAAGTTTCAAGTGCTGGAATGATTATATTTTTATTTATATTTTGGGTCAACATCATTTTTTTTTTTTTTTTTAAAATTTTCTGGTTCATGTAAGATATGTTATTGTTGGGGTGGAATATTATTGGAGTTGAAATATTTAAATGAATTGTAGTTTAATTTTGAATTTGAATTTAAACTCCAATTAACATTTAAGATTGAAAATAAGAAATACAAATTCTAAATTAGGGAGATGCTGGTTTTGAAGACATAAGTAAACAAAAAAAGAGGCATTGGAAAATCAAGGGAGGGAACTCTATTTTGTCAAAAAAATTAACAGAGTTATTGATAATAATATTACTAAACTAACTAAAAGTAATGATATCAAGAACAAAGTATGCCATGATAAAATAAAATAATATGCTGTAATATAAAATAAAATAAAGCAAAATAAAGTAATAGTAATATGTTCATGATATCTATCCAGGTGAAGATATAATGTGCATATACAAATATCAGAGTTTGCAATGTGGATTGAGCTGAGAACTTTTGAACACATTCGTGTGTGTGTGTGTGTATATATATATATATATACATATATATATATATATATTCACATTCACACAGTGGGGGCTATTTTCAGTTTATATATTTATATAATGTAAATAACAGAATAAAATTTGACTTGTTTCCAAGAAAATGTTTTAAATGTGTTTGTCATCAATTTTAAAATTCTATATATAAATGCATTTTAAAGTATTCCACATTAGTGCAGATTTCTTGAAACCATTTTCAACTGCCAGAGTACATTAGGGCTTTTCAACTTTGCACATGTTTCCCTCGTTTTTGGATTTTATTTTTTTTTTTTTTTTTTGCTATTATTAGAAGCAAGCAATATCCTTAATCTCCAGAAGCACAACTTAAAGATAAAATGGTTAGCAGAAAGAAAAGCCCAAACCTTTTGAGCGATAATAGGCTATATCTCAAAGACATATTAAAAACTACAAAGATTTCTTAGTTGGTATTTACAGCATCTGATATTCTAGAATTGTTGCCTATTCTGTAGATTCTAAGCATATGTCTAATTTTTCTGAACGTGAATATTGTTCTTGGATGTTATTACTGGATAATCTGTATTCCTTATTCTCACTCTTTACATTAATCCAGAAATTTAGAAGTTGGATCCAATGTGTTTGTCTTCAACTCACTAAATTTCACATTTTCTATTATTTCCTATCATCTCACTGTTTCTTTCCTATTTTCTTGACTTCTTTTCTAAATCGCTCTTAGTCTATCTTTCTTTTATACATCCAGTCTACTTTTCTTTCTCTCGCATATGCCCAGTCTCTTTTTTTCTCTCTCTCTCTCATACCCCCCATTCTCCTTTTCTCTCTCTCTCTCATACCCCCCATTCTCCTTTCTCTCTCTCTCTCATACCCCCATTCTCCTTCTCTCTCTCTCTCTTCATACCCCCCATTCTCTCTCTCTCTCTCACACTCTCAGTCTCTCTTTCTCCAGCAGTGAGTAGACAGGGTAGATCAAGGGAGATAAATCATTGTCACTTTGTGAGATTTGGATTAACATCTGTTTTTTGCCTCCTGATGCCTTCAGTAGCCTGGGTAAAGTTGTTATAAAAAGTAACTAAAAAATCAAGATGAAAGTTAGTATTATGGAACTACTTTAAATAATATAGCAAATACCCATTAACAAGCACCAAAGAGGAGTGGTTGTGATTTGAACACATCTCTAATATATATTCTTTTATGTGCTAATCTATTTCAGAACATAGACAATCATGGTTCTCCACAACTTCCTGTCTTTTGCTACTTTTGTTTGCCTTTTAGCATCTCTCTTTATCCCTGTTCTGCCATCTGTTCATGCGAACACATTAAGTAGGTTATTTGTTGTCTTTCCCTGATTTTCTTGTCTTCAATGTCTTGTAAGTGTTAAATTCTTCAGACCCCCTTTTCTCTGCATATCCCTGAAATTCTATATCTTTCTGATTATAAGTATAAACTTCCATACATTCTTTAAGACCCCTTTTGCTTACGTATTCTATTTGTATTATTCATGGCATTTGTCATTAGAACAACATTTCAGTTGCCTCAAGTCTCTTCTAAATCTATGAGGAAATTTTCCAACATTTGCTGTCATATAAGAGATATTAGATAACAGTTCAGCTTCAGATAACTGTTATTTTTTGTTGTTTCTAATAATATTTTCCTATTTCTTAATACTTTGCCTAGTTTCTGAAAAACATATTTCACTATTTCTATTTGCCTTTGGATTTCTGTGTCACATTTTCCATTATATGTTAGAACACTATCTGCTTGATTTTGACATCCCCAATATGTAGCTCACACATTGGGATGTCACTGTAATGATTTACAAACAAGAAAATTATTGCAGTAATTAACAAAAAATTTCATTTGAAATGAAATATACTGTTAGGCAAGTTAGTTCACTGTGTGGTGCTAGACAGTTTTTCTTGCCAGAATCTATCATCTTACACATTTATAAATCTACCATTTGTTCATGAATTGAATATTGCTAACATGTCTGGCTTAGTGCTTCTGCTATCTATTTAGAGATTCTTAATAAAATCCCAAAAAGAATCTGCACTGTTATTAGCCCTGACCTGGCATCTTGGCTTCAGTCATGTTCCCTCCACTGTAACGTAGATTCCCTGTGCCTTTTCTATAAATATTTTCATCCTAATTGTTCTTATGAACTTTCCTCTTTGATACCTTGACTTTATGAATTTAAGTGCAGTACTAGATTGGCAGCTAGGTCTCATGATTTTACATTTGAAATGGCTAGATGTAACCATAAGTTCTATGCTAATGTGAGTTCTTGCATTTCTTGCCTGTGGAAATCTCTTCTGGTTTCTTGCTTTCCAGTCAATTTTGATCTTCAAAAATTTAAATGCAATGTTAATCGTTATCTTCTATCTTCCCCTTAATAATGTTTTCTTCTTCTCATATTATCTAAAAGTCAGTAATGCCTTGCATTTTATTGGCTTTATTGCCTTGTTTGGAGTGAAATGATTAAAAAGATAACAATAATTTATTTTATTTTTAAATATTGTAAAAATAAAATATATTTCATTAACTTGGCGGGGAGAGTACAAGCCAAAGAATAAGTGTATAAGTAAAATATATTACAAAACAGCAAACTGCTTTAACTATAAATTTTTTTTTTTAAAATGTAGAAAATTTGGATGATTAAAAAGAAAAAAAATGATTCTGCAATGAGAGATATATATTGAAAAATATATTTTAGGTGTTATATATATTTATATGGTTAGAAAGAAAAGGAAAAGAAAAATTAAAAAATGAAATTACTTCAGTGGTGGGTTGGTTCTCTGGAATATAAATGACTGACTCATCCAAGTTTGTTAACATTTGGTCAATTTTTTAGGGTCTGCACTTATGAAAGATAGGAGTCATTCTGCAGGAAGACTGCCAGCAGACCTCATCACTTCCATTCTTGATTTCTGTGTGTGTGTGTGTGTGTGTGTAATGTATACATTGCATATTAATAAGTGGGCATGTATGTGCTTGTGAGTGTGTTTATGTTTTGTGTGTATATATGTATTTGAAGATTCAGTATGACTGTGTGTGGATATGTATATATGAATGGCAGCTGCTCTTCACTGTGATTTTTCAAAAAATCAAAAACCAACAAGTAAAATAAAACGCACACACACAAACACATGTACAAGAGTAAAATTTAAAAAATCTGCTTCAGTGGAATTTAGAATGAAATCACATTTCTGCTGGTGGCAGAACTCCAGAGCTTCCCTGCAAAAATAAAATAAATAAAAGTGAAAGAAAGAATTCAATGCTAACACATTTCCAGAGTCTGTGGCTATATTTGGTTGAGATTTGCAGACAAACTGACAGAAACACACACACACTGGCATTTCTAAAGCTCATTTCACAAAACTTTCATGACATACTCTTCTTTACCTCAAAAGCTAAAAACAGAGATGCAAATACTTAGATAAAAACAATCTCGATTATCTCAAATGCCTACATATTAATAGCCCATTGATAGGGCATTTATAGTTTTTTTGGAAAGGAGTTGAGTAAAGTAATCAGTGTTGTACAACCCAAACTTTTATTTTTCAGAATCACTTGCTGGGGAAAAAATTAGTTAAAGTTAGATACTTTTCATGAATATTTAAAAAAAACTGCATTAAAAGAATTTCATTAAGAACTAATATATATATATATATATATATATATATATATATATGTGTGTGTGTGTGTGTGTGTGTGATAAAATATAATTTCAAGGAATGCTATATTTATAGGTTAAAAAGCTCAATCTCAGCAAGAGAACATATGTAAATATATAAGTAGTCATTGAGGTCAATGTTTATATATATATATATATATATATATATATATGATATGATAAAATATAATATAAATTAAAGGTATGCGATATTTATGGGTTAAAGTGCACAGTATCAGGGATAACGTGTATGTAAATATAAAAGTGGACATTTAAGTCAACACCCAGAGGCAACAATATTGGATTTACCCTGAAGTAGACTGTCATGTCTGGCCATTGACTTCAATGTCCACTTTTCTTTGTTTTGTTTTGTGGCATATCAACCTCAATGGGTTATTTAATGTCAACAAGATTTTTATTGCTGGTAATATTTTTTTTTCCTAAAAATGTATAGCTTGTAATAATTTTTCTTCAAAAATTTATTGCTGGCAATAATTTTTTTACAAAGTATTTCTGGTATTAAAACCTATTTTTACACTTTCATAGTGTTTTGACCCCAGTTTGGGGGTAAACTCTTTACCCATAGCTGGGACCCTAACAGGTGGACCTGGCAACACCAGCAATTAAGAGGGGGTTCCACGCTTTTCAAAACGTCCTGATCAGAGGCCTTGCCATTGGGTGTAGTTTATCATCTTACCCAGGATGCAGATGTAGTTTATCATCATACCCAGGATGATTAAGGTATACTTTTATATATATATATATATATATATATATGTGTGTGTGTTTGTGTGTGTGTGTGTGTGTTTTTAAAATAGAATACAGAAATACCAGCAAAAGTTTTCCATTTGTCAATTTTTTAATATATATATATATATATATATATACATACATATATATATATATATATATATATATATATATATATATATATAACAATGGTTAAACAGTTGTTGGTCAGAGTTAAATTAGACCTGTAAACATTTGCATTAAAAAGTGCTTGATACACAATTCAAAAAAAATGAACATGTTAAAAAATATGAAGATCAACCACTCACACTATCATGATTTCAATCATTGTGATTTCTTCAGGCAGTAGAGATCTACCACCTGAAGAAACCTCAATGGTTGAAACCATGGTAGCATGAGTGGTTCATCTTTCTATTTTTTAACAAACATATATATATATATATATATATATATATAGTGGGGAAAACAAGTATTCACATATAATTTTTTTTATTTATTGCATTTCCAACTAATGAATAAGCATACTTTTCATATAATTAACTGTACACATCCAAGTTCTTACAACATTTAACTTTCTTAGCAGAATTTCTGTTATCACAGTGTGGGATATTTAATAACAAAAGTGATAATTTATTTATCTAATAAACAAAAAGAAAAATAAACTAAATGAAATTGGCTAGTCTATATACCTAAATACTTACTTAAAAAAAAAAAATAATTAAAAAAATTATTTTTTCATTTAAATTTAAAATTTCTGTATATCCCCTCTCCTTCATGCACAGGTGTTAATCACATAAGCATAAACATCATTTTGGTCCAATGAAATCCTAAAGGACAAAACATGTCACACAAAAAAAATGTTCTACTTTGTCAAGGATTTTCAGAATATCCATACATTAAATGCTATATTTATTGGATACATGTGTTTGAGTAGACACCCTGTTTTTGTTTTTTTTAAACAGCGTGAATTACATTTACCAGGTTATGCATGTGAGAGTTTTAATATGTAATTCACACTGTTTAAAAATAATGGCATCTACACAAACATGAGTATTGACTAAAATATAAAAAATAATCTCAAATTATTAATGAAACCCTTTAAGATTTGTGAATAGCTTGAGAAGTCAAAAAACAACAAAACTTAAGTATCTAATTTAGTTTTTAAACTCATTTTAACTTCTCAAAATTTATTGGCTGTTGAGATGGTCTCAAAAATATTACAATTGACTTCAAAAATGGAAATGACTTATGACCCAACCTTAAATAAATATATATATATATATATATATATATATATAGTCGACTCTCCCATCGAGATTTGACATATGAGGGTCAAGCAGATAAGTTCCCAGGAAACCGACAGCCCAACACTGGCACATGAGATTTGATTATAGTGGTGAAGGTTTCGTGCAGGACCAGCCACACTTTTTGAAGGGACAAATACAGAGACATGGTGCACCGAATGCCACAAGGTTCCCAAACGACCCTCCGCATGTTTTGAATTCAGAGTTGTCCTCCTCCTAGACCAGTTGCCATCCAAGGCTATAGAACTCAGTCTGTCCTGCTATTTTACCCATAGTTGGAGGGAGAGGAAGAGGATTCATACCTTTCCCAAGGGTATTAGCACGTAAGTGAATGTAATGGATTGACTGGAATTGAACTCGGCTCATGATTCCTCAATCCAAGCTGCTATCCATTACTCCACCGTGCCTAATAATATATATATATATATATATATATATATATATATATATATATATATATATATATATATATATATATATATATTAGGTGAAGAATTTGACATATACTCTAAGAGTATGCAGTTGAGAATATATAGAGTTAGTGTTCATGTCAAATTCAACATATATTTCTTCTGGGACTTAATGCATGTATGTATGATTTCTTTTTTGTTGATTCACAGATGAAAACAGTATAAATATATAAAAAAAAAAGAATGAAAATTGAATTCTAGATTATTCAGGTAGAAGAATGTGACTCCCTTACCTCCCGTAAGAAAATTTTTACAGCTTGGAATTGGTCATGTCAATAAAAAAGAAAAAAGGAAAAAAAAAAAAAAGCATATTTTAAGATTTGTTTCTATGAGAAAAATCAAGTTTCTCTTTACTCTGATTCTTTGTCTTGGCTTTAGACCAAAAAATCTAAAAACAGCTTCATGAAATTGACTAAGATTCTTTAGAATATCAAGCATGTATTCATCTTTTTTAGTCAGCTTTTGAATAGTTATTTTCTAAGTAAAAATGAATTAGTTATTTATATAAGGTCATTGCTATCTATAATCATATTATAAGAATTTGGTCTCTATGAAGGGGTAATATTTTAGCTGCATCTTCTGGGATTCCTAAATTGTCTCATTTGACCTAATGGAAGAAAAACACCTTTAAGAGTGAGAAGAATAGTTCTTGAAAGAGAAAGAAAATAATTCATACCAGCTGATACCATATACAACATTGATTAACAACCTCCATGTCAAATTCTTCACCCTAAATGTTATAATTATCATTATATTTTGATAATTGTCAGTCAATAAGATCAAAGCCTATGTCAGATAAAAATTCAGTACCTTTATTTTTAAACATTTTCATTAAATATTTTTTATCTAAAGAGTTGGGATTGAAATAAAACAAAGTTATATTAAATATATTCAAAAATAAAATAAATTCATTTTTTTTTTCCTTTCAATTTTGGAAGATTTTGATCATTTCAGAAGATTGAATAGATTAGGATTAAATTTGTATTTTTACAAATCTTTATAAAGAACCGGATCTAATGCTGCTACTAGTTATCTCCCCTTGTTCTAGCTTTCACGTCCTGTCATATAACTAATTAATATAACTCAATTCTTAATTATTTATGAAATATAATGATGAATATTTTTACAGATACATTTTATTTTATTTTGATGAATACTTTTTCAGAATATTTCATACCTCCTTTGTAAGGTTTTCTGCCATTGCTACTGAGGTCAGTTCGTATATTTTAAGAATAAAGCTTTATTTTATTTAGGAATAAATATTGATCACTTATTTTGTTTTCTATCTCATGATTATACATCTCACCATGTTGAGTTCATCCCTGTGTACACTGTATCTCTCTCTCTCTCTCTCTCTATATATATATATATATATATATATATATATATATATATATATTATATATATATATATGGTGGCTTCTCTTATCGTGAATGATAAATGAGGGTCAGCATTGGATGGTGCCTTTCCTTTCACACATGCATGCTAGCAGAGGGTATTGTGGAGAAAATCAGGTAATGGAAAGACATATTTCTTTTGTGCTTTCTTGAGTGTGATATTAGCTTAGCCTTGCTGCGGTCAACAAAGCCACACTGACAGATGAAATTTTTTAAAGCAGGATTTTCATGGCATCTCTACTTCAGAGCTTGATGAAGCTGATCATGGTGCTTCAGTCTACTTTCTTCAAAACCCTTTAACTTAATGAAACATGTCTTATGTCACTCCTTTCAGTTTGATGCTTGGGCTTTCCAGGTTTTCAGATCAAAGTTGAGACGTTTCAAGTTGTTTTACAATTTGTCTCTGTAGCATAAGAGTGGACATCCAACTGAATGCTTAGAGTTTGGTAGTTGTTCATAGAAGCCTATGCTCATCCATTCTCATAACATGACCAACCCACTTAAGTTGTATCTTTGCTAGAATGGTTTCAATGCCTGTGATGTTGTTAGATTTCTTCAGTATTGCATTATTCTTGACCCTGCCATTCCATTTTATATCACATATGGCATGAAGACAGCACATGTGAAAGGCGTCTAGTTGATTTATGTGCTTGCAGTACAGGGTCCAAGTTTCAGCACCATAGAAAAGGATTGAAAGAATGACTGATCTGTATATGTTGATCTTTACTCTGAGAGACATGTCTTTGGTGTTCCATAACCTATGTTTAAGTTTACTGAATGCTGCGCTGGCTTTAGCTATTCTGGATTGGATTTCTCTGTCCATTTTTCCATCAAAAGAGACCGGTGATCCAAGATACGTGAACCCCTCAACAGTTTTTAATTTTTTTATATATATATATATATATATATATATATATATATATATATAAGAAAGCATCTTTTATCTCAATTGAAACTGGAGTGAAATTATATATATATATATATACTCAGAGGTAAAGAACAGAAAAAATTAATAAAAGTGCTAAAACAGTACTAAAAAATAGTTACACAGGGTGCAGCAAAAATACCTCCCACATAATAGTAAGACCAAGACATTAGCTGGATGAAGACACCATTATGGCTTGTTATTATGTGAGAGGTATATATGGGAGATATTTCTGACGAACACACACACATATATATATATATATATATATATATATATATATATATAGACAAGATGGTGAATGTCAGTTTCACAATTCAATATGATCTTCACACAAATATATACATCGTGAGAAATCCTGAGACAACACAGTTCTCTCAAAATATTATTGGCAGATAAAAGTTAGTAAAGGAGTTCAGCCAAAAAATATTGTGGGAGGTGGTTACAAGAACTAAATCATATAATGATAAGGGAGAATGATTTAATCTTTGACTTTTCAAAAACCTTACCATACTTCAAAATATAGATAACAAGAATTTATTGAATAAAAGAAAGGAATTAATGTTCACATGTGAACATAAAAATAAATATCTATATCTATCTATCTATCTATCTATCTATCTATCTATATATATATATATATATATATATATATATATATATTCTACACCTAAGACTGTTCACAAACATCTTGCAGAGTTGAAAAGTGATGAAACTTCAGTGACTTATTTTTCAGTTTTAAACTGATTTTAAACTTTTTGACTGATGAATTGCTGTTTTTAGTTTATTCTTCAAAACATTACAATTGGTTCCATAGATGGAAATTATTTATGACTCAACCTAATATATACCTGCATATATATATATATATATATATATATATATATATATATATATACTGTAGTTACAATCTGAGAGATAAAAAGTAAGTCTTTTTGACAGCCACATAGTTGTATGTTTGATGTAATTATTATTTATAAATTTGTTTTCATCAATGACAGTTCTATCAGGGGAATGCAAATTCATAAATAATGTTGATCCTATGTAGATTGCATCTTGCTTCTGAATTGTCATTGTTGACAATGAATTTAGCTGTTTAAAATTTTTTTTATAATTGATAATCAACATAATCTTCTTGCTTTGGTCAACTGAAGTTGTGTATTTCTTATATATATATATATATATATATATATATATATAAACATATATTGTTAGATATAACAGTCAATGAATGTCTGTTATGTCTGATCATTAGTCATCCTAATGTTCGTATGTTTGCTTTAATTTCGGGTGAAATCTTTTACAGCTACAACTCTACCCCAGCCAATTTTTTCGTTGCTGCTGCAAATGCCTAAATTAATTATCCTAATCAGATTCTAATTGAAACATACAATATATATATATATATATATATATATAGGCTACATCTGAAAAGCACCTACTACCAAATGTTAAATTAATTTTCTTTTCAGACAAGAACCCCAAGTTAGTATATCTTATTTTAAAAGTATCCCACCAAAATCAGCAACCAATTCCAAAATTCAAAAGTTAATATTTTGGGGATTTAAGAAGTAGCTTATTCTAACAGACCTTGTCCATGTATCTGTGTGTGCGTGTGTTTCATGTACATATCCTGTTTATGTATTTTTTGCATGTGTATCAGTGTGTTAGTTTTTATAAACACACACACACACACACACACACACATATATATATATATATATATATATATATATATATATATTCTTCAAACCAAACTTCTATCCCATGTCATACCATTTCATCAGTTTTCTAGTAAATATTTATATCAAGTTGTTTTCTTTCTTTTTGTATTAGCATAAACATTGGATTCCATTCCTCATTTGATTTTTTTTTTGTTTTTGGACATTTTTTATTTGCCCATCTGGGTTGGTCATCAGAAGACACACTCAATAACAACCAACCAACCACTTAGAGCATCTCATGAAGAATTTGCACTCCATTTCTGGTAATCTTTGATTACCAGAAAGCATCAATTACCTATATTTCATAGATTATGTATATACAATACTTACGCTGTGTAAAAAAATATCATAGGTTCTTCAAAATTATTTGTAAATTAAAAATAAAGAAAAATTATAAGATTTACTTTGCTTGTTTGAAATTCAGACAAAAAAGTGTATAAAGACATGAGAAATAAGATGTAATTTCCTACACATGCCATAGCAAAAATCTTGAGCCATAAACAAAATCTTCATCAAATTATGATTCTGGGATCAAGTATAGTTTGGGGATCATACTCCTCACCCATAATAGACCCAAAAGTATTTTGTGATACTACTAGACTGTTAGGATTTTATGAAACTGTGGGAATGCCACATAAAAATGCAGTCTTGTAATATATTCTTGTTGTATTCATAATATTCATTCCAGTCAATATAAAAATCACATGACTGTAATATAGTTTAAAATAAAGAGAGGAGATAATTTTTTCATACTGTGATTTCAAAGGAAGGAGTCAACGGTCAATATATATATATATATATATATATATATATATATATATATATATATATAGGCAGCATACCTTCATTCAAACATGTTTCATTGCACAATTTCATGGTCTGCTATATCAAAATCAAACAACCAACACTCAACAAAATTTATTACAAATATGACAATGTGTTGAAATACACATAATATTTGATACCATTTCACATTTTTACCAATTTCCGGTCATCTCCATTATATCAAAACACTTGTTTTGCAAAAAATTCCATAGTGACAGTGGATAAATTTAAAATAACTATAACAGAGTGTGTTTGCATGTGTTTTTAAAAATTGACATCACAACAGAAAGCAGATTTTATTGTCATTACAATAGGTTTGTCTTTGTAATATAGCTCTGAAGATGATCTTGGAAAAGATTGAAAGTACTAGGGCTAACAAAAACTACAGCACATTCCTTGATGAATTTCATTTTAACATCAAGAAGCTGATTGGAAAGGATCACTTTAAAAATAAATAAACATGAAATGTCTATATTGTTCAATGAAACATACATACATATATATAATAAAATATATATAAAAAATACACATTATAATAAAAAATGTTTTCTCTTTTTAAAATATACACTTTTCTCTCATTGGAACAACAATCTCTCCTTTTTATATATATATATATATATATATATATATTAATTGAAAAACCAGGTAGGCAATGGCTGGCCACAACTATGTTTCATGCATTTGCACAAAATCATCAGGTAGCTAGTGGCTTTAATAGTAGCGTGAGTACCCTATATACCACCAGGTGTGTTCAATTTGACAGGAAAACCAAACTTGCACAGTGGGGAGGGTAAGTTATCTGGCCAAGATCTAAAATGGCCATAAAAAAAAGACTACTTGATGATTGCGTGCAAACATATGAAAGTACTAGGGCTAACAGTTGTGACCAGTCACTGCCTACCTGGTTTTTGAATTAATATTGAAGCTCTGCCATTTCTTATGGCATTGAGCACTTTTATGCCAGTAGGCTACTTTTGGGCAGACTCTTTTTAGAGCTGTTCATTGTTTTCTGGATTTATATAATTCTAGGATGTGTTTCAAGCATTGAATGGCAACCTTTCTAGAGATGCTTTCTTGAAAAAACACTCAGTGTATTTGAACTATCACGAGTTGGGTGTCAGTGCATCTGGCTCAAATTATTATGGCAAATCCTTTGTCAGTCACGGCTCACTTTGCTTTCTGCAAGATTAATCCCACTCCTGCTCAACAAAAAAACCACAGCTATGTTTGGATGTTTATATTCACAACATTCCTGTCAATATAAAAATGACTGCAATATAGTTTAAAATAAACAGGAGATAATTCTTTCATTCTTTGTTCTCTGGAAAATCTTTGGAATACATACTTTGACTAGACTCATTAATTTAAATGGTACATACTGACAGACTAGGGTCCAACTTTGTGAAAGTGTTAAAATTTAAGTGCCAGCTTACTCAAGATTGCTCATCTGAAATAATTCCAAGAATTCTCTTGCTTTCAATCTTTTGATAAGTGAATGATATCATGTTGGAATTCACTGAAGTAGCAGGCAAAACCCCTGATATTTTTTTTTTAAATTTTAAAAAAGTTTTATCAAAGTACCAGCAACATGCTATAATTAGCAAATGGCTAGAATCATGAATTTCTGCTTGTAGTTTTTACGATCAATCTTCTTGCAAAATAAAGTGCTTAGGTTAATATGGCTGACCTGCAAGGAAAAGATAAGTGTTGTCTTTATTACCAGAGCCACTTAGAATTAGCTTTGCTTCCGGCATTCCTGTGTTTGGTCTGTTATCAGTACCATGAGTATTTCTCTGCATCATTTCTTTCAGGAATTGGACTCTCTGTTCTGAGGCAATAACTGAAAACTAAAACATTCTAAGATATATTTTATGAACAGTCTATCAACATGGCCCCTGTGGCCAAATTGGTAAAAGCACATTTCAACTATAGTTAAAATGTCAAATATCTGCTTTTTTCAGTAGTTTTTGATAAATTGTTTCCTTCCTAACCTTTTGTTTCAAGTAGCGTGGAATGTCAGCATCTTGAGTATATCACTATTTACTCTTTGCGTTACATGTGCTATCCATTTTAGTTGTTACACCTGATGGTACTTCTCAAGTGATTTGCTTTCTCATTTGGTACAGTTCTTTATTTGTGATTCTGTAGTGCCAATCCACAATGTTGAAAGAAGGATGATTTTTGACAAGACTCTCAGGCTTGTATACATACCTATTTAGGATATATGCTGCTTCAAATATTATAATCATAGAAGGTTCATTTCTGTATAAAGACATTGATTTAAAAAAAATGCACATTTGAATACTAGATTTAATTTATAAATTCTGTATAAAATATGTGAAATTAAAATATTTTTTCTATTTAGATTTCTATGTGTCAAAGAAGATAAACTTTTTCCCTTTTTTATAACAATTATATAACTGATCACTGATATTTGATGTAGGCCTCCAACTAGTTATAATTTAGACAAAGATGATAAGATTTAATATTTATCTATAGCAAATTGATTAGATATACACTTGTCAAGTATAGTTGAAAGAAAATGTATCTTCAGTATTTTATCTTATATTTGGGTTGAACTGAATGCCTCTGACATTATTTCCTGTACTAAGAAAATCAGTTTCAATTCAGGTATTGTGGAATTTATTCATACAGGTGGGATATTCTGATGGGTCATTACTTGAAGCGATTGACAATTTCTCCTTGACCCCAAACAAAATCTTCTGATAAAAAATGAATTAAAATCTCTTTTTAAAAAAATGGACTATTTCGTATTTAGAAAACTAAACAAAAGAAAAATATCTACATTCATTGAAGATGAAAACAAAATAGAATTCATTATGTGTAAGAAGATCTGTTAATCTGCTTACAATTCAAAGGTTAGAATTTTGGAATGCTAACATCTAAATCAATGCTCAATCCCATTTCAATTGAATACCAGTTCTCCCATTCTTAACAGACTTATTCTGTCTTTTGTATAATTATAGAATGTCTTCAAGACTCGATTATTAGAGGTTTTAGGGTTGTATTTAGTTGCAATTAAAATGAGGTCATTAGTCACAAAAACTGCTACTTTGTGGAACAGACTCCCAAAAGGATGTTTCCTCAGTCCCTACAATCTTAACCATTTCTATGTTGAACCATTATCTTTCCTACATATCCTCATATTATACACTTTTTATCTCTCCCTCTTATATTCATATGACAATCTCATTCAGTAACCCTCTACCTTGAGTGGTAATGGGGCCATATATTGGATGAACAACTCATAAAAAATTATATATATATATATATATATATATATATTTATTAAAGATTTTTTATTTTTGAATTTAACGAAATTTTTTACATAGAAAATATTTAACAATTCAGGTTTAAGATAAATGTTAATTTAAATTTGTTTATCTGAAAACATATTTGAATGTAAATTTTTAAAAATGTTTGATAAATATAAAAAGGTTTTTAAAAACAACGTAAAAATAAAAAATGTCTTTAATAAATAAATTGTCGGATTTTGTCCATTTTTTTTAATATATATATATATATATATATATATATATATATATTATTGTTATTGTTATTATTTTATTTTTTATTTATTTATTTTAATGAGATGTGCATTGCATCAAGACAGAAGAAATAACTTTAATCATTGTTGTTTAATATTTGAATTTTAATAGCTTGCCAAAATTAGGTACTGTAACACATACTGAGATATTCATATATATCTAACACAAGGTGTATGTCTCTCTCTTATATATATATGATATAGTTTTAAGGTGTGCTATATTTATGGGATAAAGTGCTCAATATCAGAGATAGAGCATATGTAAATATAAATATAAAAGTGAACATTGAAGTCGACACTCAGAGGTGACAGGCTGTTTCATGCTAGACATAATCGTCATGTGTGTGTGGATATATGTATGTGTGTGTGTGTGGATATATGTATGTGTGTATGTGTGCAGGTTATTGAATATATGATAAAACCAGAAAGAGAAAGTCCCTCTGGCCCAAAGTGCGAATTAGTTTTGAAAAAGGCACAGAACTTTCAATTTTTAAGTGGTTCTTCAAAATCTAGAAGTTAGTCCAAAATTTTAGCCTAATATATATATATATATATATATATATATGAAATCCCACAGAATTATACATTATTGTCAATATTGGTCTTAATGTTGTAAGCAAGAATGGCCATGTCATAGCATTCCATATCTTCCCACAGGGTTTCAAGGTCAATGCCACCACTATTATTGATGTACAGGACATGGTGGTCAAGCCCTGTATTGAGTGAGTGGCTGTGCATGTGACCTAAGAGTGGCTGACTGACAATTTTTACTGTCATGTCCATATTAGCTGGCTTAACCTGTGCTCTCAAGCACTTGACTAACCAGTGACCCCCAAAATACTGAGAACTCATTAAAGACAGCTATCATGGAGGTGATGATTAACACCTGATTTGAGTATACAGTCTCATTTCCAAGGCAACATCAAAAACATCCTTCTTGAGGATCAATGCTGTTCTATTGAATAACATTTTATGTTGAGCATCAGTTTAGTATTTTTTAAATATACTGATTTTTTTTATGTTAAATATATTTGTTTATCTTTATATAATAATCAACCTTAATGATTTAGTTCACTTTTTGTGTATTTATATATATATATATAATAATAATAGCTGGCCACTTGTATTCAAGGATACTCGTCTATTAGGGTGGCTAGCCAATCCTTATTGCAGACGCTTGCTCAGGCACATTTTGTGTTTGTTCAACACCCACAGAGCCAACTTGTGGTTTATACTGCAACTATGCTGAGCAGACCTTAGTTACAGTTTCTGGGAAAGAGTGTGTTATCAAATGTGATCAACAATCTGAACAAGGCCATCACATTCAAACCCTCAGTCACAATGACTTGTGACTTCGTGCTAGCACAGCTATTAGTGATCCGCAAGTATTCCGTCTACCAAATTTCACTCACAAGGCTTGGGTCATCCTGTGGTATGATTTTCAGGCACTTTCCAAAGGTGCCTCATGCTGGGATTGTCCCCTCCACCTATTTTATATATATATATATATATATATATATATATATATATATATGTGTGTGTGTGTGTGTGTGTGTGTAGCACATATGTCCATCACAAACCATAACAATCTAATCACAATTTAAACAATATTCATTTAAAGAAAAAAAATCTGAAAGGAAAGTTGGTTCTCTGTTTCATGCCAGAAGGTTTTTCTCATCTGAGTCAATCCTTCACGCCTACAAATCTACCATTTGTCCTTGCATTGAATACTGTTGCCATATATGATCTGGTGTTCCCACTGTTCATCTCGAGGTTCTCAGCAAAATCCAAAGATGGATATGCAATATAATAAGTCCTGACTTGGCATCTCGACTCCAGTCACTTTCTCATAGATGTGATGTGGCTTTCCTCTGTCTTTTCTACAATTATTTTCGAGGCAATT
This sequence comes from Acanthosepion pharaonis, assembly GCA_903632075.3. Taxonomy (NCBI): domain Eukaryota; kingdom Metazoa; phylum Mollusca; class Cephalopoda; order Sepiida; family Sepiidae; genus Acanthosepion; species Acanthosepion pharaonis. The sequence goes on from CAHIKZ030001403.1 coordinate 458,895, forward strand.
GCTCTGATGAGCTATTTTCACTGCATGAATTGAAGCATGCTACTAGGTTGGCATCTTTGTCCCACTCTTTCACTGTCAAAACAGGTAAATGTAACTGCCTCTTTCACACCAACAGCTTCTTCTCTCACACTTCACAACAGTAGAACTCCCTGTTACTTGCTTCCCTGACAGCCATAATATTCAAATATTCAAATGTAATGTCAATTGATATCTTCTGATGCCTTGATCTTGATCACTGTCTTTCTCTTTATCCTTTCCTTAAACACCCCTCTTTTCTCTTACTTTCACTCTCTGTAACCCCTTGCATGCTAGTGGCACTCCCACTTTGCTTGGTGTGAAATGCTTAAAAAAAATATATATATATATAGAGAGAGAGAGAGAGAGCGAGAGAGCGAGAGAGAGAGATAAATGAACAGTGTATTTATTACTATATATATATATATATATATATATATTCAAGCATGTTTGGTTAAACAGTTTATCCATTTAATGTCTAGTTATTTTAATTTTAATTCTCTCAAGTTCATGAATTAGTTTCTTTGTGCTTGATTATTAAATTATTTCTTAAATTTGGAATATTATGATAGTATAAAACTATTATGTTTAATAAAATCATTTCATAAATCATGCAATTATTAAAATTATTTCTTAAATTTTGAATATTATGACATAATAGTTTATTACTTATTATTTTAAAATTATTATGTTTAACAAAATTATTTGTTAAATGGAGCAAATAAAAATATTTTCTTAAATTTTGAATATTATGACATAATAGTCTATTACATATTAAGTAATAGTTTTTGACATATTATTTTAAAATTATTATATTTAATAAAATTTTCTTATATTTTGAACATTAATAATACTTTTAAATTATCTTCCTTGTTCAAATTTTTTTTTTTTAACAATCGCTAGAAAAAATTAATATTTAATTTTTTCTTGAGACAAGAACCAAATTTAAACCTGTCCCCATGTTATTATATACTCAGGAAATTTATATTATTTGCAAATATGTCGGTTGAAAAATGTTTATACAACTGTGCAAGGAAAATAATATCCGCTTAAACTGAATAGTAAACATTGCATCTCCTCACTTTTGCTCTTTGTCCTTTTTCTTTTTCTTTTTTCTTCCTTCCTCTAGTGTTTATGTATGTGTAGGTGCTGTGAGTGCTTTTCTTTTTTCACTTATTGAAGTGGAGAACAAGAAAAACTCTTATGTGAAATTTAAACATTTTTTTAATAGTGTGATTATTTTTTTCATATTCAACTTATTTCAAAAAAGGCAAACAAGATCAGAATTTGGAATTCAATATTTTTCTATTTTGTTTTTTTTAAAATTCATTTTAAGATCAATAACAAATGTTTTGAAAAGTTCTGTAATAAAATTTTTACCATTTGCAAATATGATGGGCTTTACAGTTTACACAATTATTGGTTGAAAATGATGTCAATTGATATCACTTGAACATATGATTCGTTGATTTTTTATATAAAGATTAAAGCTGACTAGTTGATTCTTCTTTTTTTAGAAGTATATCTTTTCATGACATGACATTTTTACTCTTTACAATTTCCTGTCATTTCTTGTACTAAATAATTCTTGACTCTTTACCAACCTGCCATGTCTTTGTTCTGTCATCGATAAAATCTATAAAATAGTAAATTCGTCCTAGTACAAGAATGAAAACAATAAACATTTGAATTTGACCATCAATACACATTTTCATATCAGTTTAGATGCATTTTAAATGATTGTATCTTTATTTGTTTGAACAAGTTTTCAAAGTTTGTACCATTTGTAGAAATAAATCCTCTCAAATTAGGTAAAATATCTTCCCATAATATGCTTTTGTCTATTTGCTATGGATTTTATTTTATTTTATTTTGTACTTTATTTTAAAATGTGCATTGGCTATTAAATTGTCTGAGTGAGAAAGACTGATATTAGTGCATCCATTAATCATGTTTACTTTCATGTTAGGCATTATATATTTTTTATATACCAACACAAAATCAAAAGAGGCATTAGTTTGATTATATCTGCATTGTTTTGTTTTGCTGCATAGCAGAACCAGTTTTTCTGCATTTGACTGGTGCTCATTTCATTGGAAGAGATAAAGAAGACACTAATCTAGTTTTGAATGCTTGCCAATTGACTAAGCTCCAGGATTTTTTTTGTTTTTTTTTTGTTTTTTCTGCCTTTCAACAATACCAGAAATATTTAAACATAAACTCTGTCACAAGAAAGAGCCTGACTGGTTAATTAGGATATAAAGATGAAATTTTGTCGGTTGATTGTTATCTAAATAGTAGAGAATAATAAGACTGAAAAGCATACAGCTAGTAATACTTGAAAAAGTACTACACACACACATACATACATAAATACATATATATATATATATATATATATATATATATATATATATATATATATATCCATCTCTAAAAATTTCAACAAATGACCAAAAATAATTTTTTTTTAAAATGCCATATTAGATAACCAAGAACATTTAGCATCCTAGTATGTATGCATCTGTATTGTGTGTAAGCACTCACATGCACACACACACATATATATATATATATATATATATATATATATAAGTATAAAATATTTCACAATGAGCGCTGGTGATGATAAAATTGCTCGATGTAGAATAACAGAGCTAAAATTTATTCTGTTAATAAATACTCATTTTTTCTCACTATTTGGTACAGCTTTAGGTACTGAAGATTGCTGCTTGCATGAAACAAACTGGTACCAAAAAAATGTATATTTTTTTATTTTATATATATATATATATATATACACACACACATTGGATATTATGTATATTCACTAATATATATATATATATATATACATTGGATATTATGTATATTCACTAATATATATATATTTATATATTAGTGAATTTACATAATATCCAGCGTCAATAGCACAACTCAGTGTCTTATACAGTTCTTGCAATCTTCAGGTGCAAATATAATTTGACTGTTATATACTTTGCGTTCTCATGGTGATGATTTGAAATTGTGTTAAAACTTGTTTGTTTAATTGTTGTTACATAAAATATTAGAATTAACTATTAATAATTTGTATCATTCAAATTCTTAAGTTTGAAAGATGAAAAATTCAAAAAATAACCTTTTTTTTTTAAATTATTAAAATTTAAAGTTGGATTCAAAATTAAACAATATATCAAGGGTGATAACTCTCTTTTTTTACATAAACTATGCTAGTAACTTAAACTAGAACAGAGGGTGGAAATATAATATAAGGGTGTGAATATAAAAAATAATAGGTCAGGGCTATATATCTAATGTGTTTGGAACCAAGCCATATACTTATAAAGGTGAAATTATATATACACATGTTCTAAATTAATTGAGTACAGTAATATGGGATTATATGTGTGTATAGATATATAAAAATGTTATTAATGATGGGTTCTAAGAATATTAAAAGCTGTTGCATATTATATTAATATTCATAAAATCTATTTTTCAATCTCTTTTAATTGAGGTCAATGTGTCTGAGCAGGTGCTTGGATCTATGGATACATGTAGACATCAATTCAGACCCCATGTTCAGCAAGTTATGGTCATTTAAGTTTTTTTTAATATAATAAGCTTCTCCAACAAACACAAGTTACATCTGTCTCCCTTTCCATTGTATGGCTTAGCTTTCATGATTATCTCCCAGCTAATGGTTGGGTTCTTATAGTTGTTTTTTAATTGCCAAACATACTTTAAAAGTGTTGTGCAGTTTTTGTATTTGATATTGCTCAGTGTCATTTTGTGGTGGTAAAAACGCGATTTCCAGCTGTTCTTGGTGGATCCAAAGTAATATTTAACATCATCATCTGAATTGATCCTAGCTCTGTATATTATGCCTTCAGTCATGCACTGGCCATTTAATGGGTAGATTACATTTTTACGGACGGTGCATTGACTTTTAGTAGGATTATTTTTTAGTGTTTTGTTTGGGAGTTTGCTTAATACATTATTGTTATGTTGGGATATGTAATTATTTATATTTATATATATATTTATTATAATTATTTCTATAGCTTGCCTTAGTGTTATTTTTGTTGAAAATCTCTTTTTGTGTTGGAGAATGACCAAAGTGTTTGTGAATTAACTTGAGAAAAATTCTATCTACATTGGTTTTGATATTACTGTGATATGGTAAGTTGAACCATATTATGTTATGTTTGCGTTGTCTTAGCTTAATTTTATCTTTGTTGTTATTTCTTAATACATACTCTTATTTTGCATTATGGTTGCTGCATTCTAGCGCTTTCTTATAACTGCCTTTATTATCATCAAATATTTCTTTGTTACTGGAGTTGGTTGATAACCTATATTGTACCAGTTTTTGCAAATTGTCAAGTATCTTTTTATGGTGGTTGGATCTTCTGTTGATGTACTTGTGGTTGTATAAATCCTTAGTGTATGGTTTGTACATGCCCTTACTCAGGTCAAATGTAATGTCTAGGAAATTGATCATTCAGTGTTGATTGGTGATACTATTTAGTTTATGGTCCTTAAAGAATTTGGTTAAGTCCTTTCTTGTCCGGTCTGCTTGTCTTGGTCTCAGTTTATAAAGGAGAATTATTCCATCATCTTTGTATATACTATTGTTTTTTTTTATATCAGAGATAAATCTGAGTCTCCACCATAACAGTATCCCAACAAGTTCACATGCTTCCACAGAATCATGTGCTCTCATGGAAATACAAAAGTCTTGGTTATCTTTCTTAGTCCATAGAGTTTCATCATGGTATAAAATTGGTTTCTTAACTTTTCTTATGATCTTCTATGGCAGCCAATTAATAGCAGCCATCAGTAGATCTTCTGTGATGGATGTGTAGAAGTCACAGATATTGTACTGTAAAAATGTGCATTTTCTTTCTTATCTATATTACTGAATCATTCAATAGCTTCAGCTGTATTTCACCACTGGTTGATACCTAAGGCCTTTTTAGCATACTTACACGCTCTTTCCAGAATAATGTTGCTGATAATACCAATGTTGTTTTGGGACTGGCTGAGCACTAGTTATTGGGGGTTATTTAGGAAATTCTCTTTGTGGTTTTTTATCACCTGTTTGTAAAGTTTAGGGATTCTAGCATCTATTTTAAGTTCAGTTGCTATAGCTTTGGCATAATGGTTAATACCTTTTTCCCAGTTGTGATTCACTTTTTTATAGAATTTATATACTTCTGTCGTGATGGCTTTGTGATATAATTCTGCATCGATGTAACAGTGGTTACCCGTCTTATCTGATTTGATAATTATCTTATCGGATTTCTTGATCTTATTGATGCCTCTTTGCATTTTATATTGTAGATTGTTATATATGTATGTATGTATATATATATATATATATATAAATAAGAGTGTACACTAAGTTCAACATTGAATATTGTTTCATACTTGAATGCAATCTTCAGGCTTATATATATACACACACACACGTATATATATATATATATGTATATATATATATATATATACACACACACACATACACTTGTAGATATACTTTTCATAGATTTTTAGAAGTACTTAATGTTTAACAATCAATTGATGGCAATACAAAAATGAAAATAGAATTGGTTGATTGCAATATAGATTTTTTACATTAAAATGAAACTGCCTTGATGGATGGCCATTTATGGTGTAATGGCAAATGGCTTGTAATTATTAATCAGAAAGCTGAGTTCCAATTCCAGTTGGTTTTTTTATATTTACTTATGAAAAAATACCCTTGGGAATGGTAAGAATCCACCTCTTCTCTCCCCCAGGTATGGGTTAATTAGTAAGACTTTTTTCACTAAACCATTATTATCTCAAAAAAAAAAAAGAAAAAGAAAAAATTATTACAATTTAAAAATATTTTCTCACTTTATATAAGCTGCAATAGGTTGATAAGTCATAGAAAATGAATCAATCAATCCTGCTATCAATGTGTCCCTCTAGGATGTGGGTGCAGTGATTCTGTGTTCTGCCAAACTATTCCAGGTAAACAGAGCTCATTAGCTTTGGTTGTAGTATGTCTAGAAGAATCAGTCTGATTTCAAAAACAGTGTAGTCCTGGGTCTGATGATAAACTACATCTGGCAGCAAGGCCACTGATCAGAAGATTAAAGGTTTTGAGGAGTGTAGAACCACCTCTTAATTGCTGTTATTCTCAGGTTCATCCTGACCTGGGGTGGTAGCACCTATTAGGGTCCCAGTTATGGGTTAATTAGTAAGACTTGTATCACTAAATAATTATTATATAAAAAAAAAAGAAATTCTTGCAATGTAAAAATATTTTTTTACTTTAAATAACCTGCAGAGGGTTGATAAGCCATAGAAAATGAATCTATCAAATTGTCAAAACAAAACTAAATTTTTTCTAAATGAAACATCGCTATAAATACCTTTCTAAAAATATTTTTGCAACAATGTTTTTTTTAATTTTATAGAATTTGTTTCTGATTTAAAAAGAATTCCAATTCATTGAAAAAAAAAGTATACTTATGTTCTAGCTAAAAAAGAACAAAACCTCTCTAGACATGGGCATCGGAACAAAAACATTCTATCTCTGTAGATTAAATAAAGTGTTCAGTCTGAAGAATTCCAGATGTCATAATGGGTGAAACAATGTGATAATAACAACAAAAAAGGGGATACTAGTCAAAATGTAAATAATGATAACTCTTCCTTGGAGAAATTCAGACAGAAATTATTTTTTTGATTATAAATCATTGATTATCTAAATCTGTGTTTATTGAATATTACTTTAAAAATTTTTAATTTTTGACTCATGGAATAAAACACAACCTATTTTTTTCTTTCGTTAATTTCTGGAAACCTTTTGAAAGTGTATCATGTGTTCAGTTAAAATAGTTCCAATAAAAACAGTGCAAATGCAAGACAAGATGTGAATGTTTGCATGCTAAGCAAACACTTAATGTCAGAAAGCAGGCTCAGTTTGCAGCAGAACCTTTCAACAATCATGACTGCTTCAGCAGCATCGTGTGATGTTTTGCATCTGAAATATTCTGAGATCTACGAAGATTTATTTGTAAATAGCAACCAGCCTGTGCCACTTCATCTGCCACTGAAAAATACAAATTTAGTAACCCTCTTCAAGGTGAAGACAATGTTGCAAAAGATTTCTTAATCTTACATAGACAGAAAAATTCAGCTGCAACTATGCAGTGGCCACAGAAGGTCAACATATGAAACAAATGAGGCTATGTCTAAGTAATCATTAGAGGTTTAAAAAAGTTGAAATAATATATATAATGACCATCTACTCGTTTCCAAGCACACTTGTCTACTAGGGCAGTGAGCTATTCCTTGTTGAAGATGCCTGCTAGACACATTTGTGTTTGTTCAACTCTCAGAGAACCAACCTCTGGTTTACAATGTAACAATGTTAAGCAGATCTTAGTTACAGTTTCTGGGAGAGAGCTCACAATCTGCTACAATCAACAGTTTTTTTAAGAAGGCTAATATACTTGAACCCTCGTTCATGATGACTTGTGACTTTGTGCTAGCACAGACATTGACAGCCTCCAATCACTCACTCAGAAGGCTTGAGTCAACTTATGGTATGGTTTTTGATAATTTCTCAACTGCATGCTTGGATTGTCTCGCCAGGCTGATAACATCAAGAAGTATTACAGAATGTGAAGGCCAGATTCAGAATGGTCAGCGATAGGCCAGAATATCTTATGGGTATGGTATTCTGACAGTGATTGATTTCTTTTGTCTGGGCTTTAGATATGTCCAAAATAGCATGAATTCAACATGGGGCCACAAGAATTTTGAAGATTTGAGAGACAGGCTATGATCACACATGGAGTGATGCTAAGCCAATGAGCAACATGCATTCATGGGGCATCATTCATCCTGCTGCCTCTTAGAATCCAAACTGCCATGTCTGTCTCTATCTTCAAATAAAAACGAGTAAGAAAAAGAAATTGTTCTTTTCATTAACACCATCTAAGGCATTGGGACCCAGAGATGACACAGAATGTCACCTCCTTGATAAATTAACTGTGGTGATTTTCAAACCTAGATCTCATGGCCTGAATGCTAATGTTTTAACCAGTCAGTCACAGGTACGATATACATTGCAGATCGATAGTAAGGCTGATCAGTTCAACAAAGTCAAAATGGCAGCCAATGTTCAAAACAACCTCCAGTCTATTGTCAACAGGTGCAAAAGATGGCTTTTTAATTTTAATGACTCCAAAACTAACCTCCTCTCCATTAATCATCTGAGAGACCCCTCGTTGCCTTCCATCAGCATGGCTGATGCTAACCTTTCAGAAAAGTGACTTATTGTACTTTCTCAGGCTCACATTCTCAGCTGACATGAAATGGAAAGACTATAGTGAATCCATTGCTAGGTCAGTTGCTAAGAAAATTAATTCACTGTGTCATGCAAGACAATTTTTCTCTCCGGAAAGTATCTTACATATCTACAAGTCTAGTATTCATCCATGCTGCCATAAATGGGGCAGTGCCTATGCTATTTACCTTGAGCTCCTTGATAAGATCCAAAGAAAAATCAGCAATATTATTGGTCCTTATCTGGTGGCTTGGCTTCAGTGACTTTCCCACAGCTGTAAGGTTGCCTTCCCATGTCTTTTCTATAAATACTTTCATGGTAACTATTCCAATGAGCTCTTCACTATGGTACCTAGACTGTATGAATTTAAGCACAATGTGACATTTTAAGGGTTTAAAGGATATCTTGATAGCTATGCTGAGAGAGATGTGAGACTTTAAGGGCTGAAGTGATAGCTTGATAGCTATACCAAGAGAAATGTGACACCTTAAATGTTGTAGGATAGATCAATAAGTATACCCAGAGATGACACCAGATTTTAGTAAATTCAGAGGGTTTGTTTTATTTCTTCTTCAACCGAAGAATAGAGATATGAGGACCTCTGAAGTCAGAAGTGGGGGCTGGTTGAGGGTAAAATGGCTTTATTATTATGTTGGGGACTCTAGTTGAAAAAACCATTTGGATAATTTAAACCCACAGGGGTTGGAGAGAGGCAGTGTAAAAGCCGAAATGGAGACACTATTGTTTTTAAAATCTAGGCCATGGAATTATCTGCTGGCCAAGAAAGTAGAGAGATAAAATTTAAGGTGTTCTGGAAACAAAGGTAAAGTTGGAGAATTGATTTTTTTATTTATCACTTGTCAAAAAAAAGAGAGGAAGGTGTAAATCGCTGGAGTGCTTTAGATAAGAACCAAAATGCCACAAGCGGAGACTGTTGGAGGAGTGGCTAGTGAGTGTTCAATTGGGAAGGGGTTGAGGAACTTCATTGATGAAAATTTTGATTGTTAATTAAAATTAATGATTGGAGCTAAGCCATGCCTGCTCCCCCATGCAATCTAAAAATTGGATTGGTTGAAATGACAACCAAAGTTAGAGGCCTAGGTAGAACACCATGGGAGACAAAGGAATTTCCTGCACCCCCTTGTGCAGTATTGGTATGAGGCATCAATACAACAAGGAAGGAGTTAAGGTGGGTCAATATTCTGCTACCACCACTACTACTTGGAGGAGAGGCCTCTCCAAAATTGGGTATGCAATTAATTTCCCAGAGTCAAAGAACTCTCTGTAGAGATAAGGGGATTCACCAAAATCCCAACCCACATCAGACCCCCATGCCAGTTTTGGACAGAGGTCCATATAAACAGAGAATCAAAACAATTGAAAAGAGAAGCCACCAGACACCAGGTGTGGGATGACTGCTTCACTGAATTCACAAGACTTCCTGCTGCTGAAGAAGATCTCCAACTTTGAGCCGTGTTCCAGAAACCTTGTCTAGATTTAGTCAGGACGAATAAAATTTCATGAAATATTCAAAGAGAGAAGGGTCAAATAACTTTTCATGACAAATATATTCCTGCATGAAGAACATATATTTCTATCTGAAGAACTGATATTATACTCCCAGCTCTGTACAAGAAACATATAAAACATTTTCTTTATTACAATTTATCCTATGACTTGTGGCTTCACTTTGTCTGGACCTGACCAGTTCAACGATTCCTATCGACAACTGACCATTACCAGTCTTGTGATCTAAATTAAACACAATGTGAGACAAGGCGTGGCTTGGACTGAAATGATTCATTCAATTGTCAGACGCAGAGTTTGAACATCAAATGGACTGGCCGGGTGAACATCGCAACATCATAGCAATATTAGACTGGTGGCAAGATCTCATCAATTTACAGTTGAGCTGGCTAGATGTAACTATAAGTTCTATGCTAACAGTTTCTTTTCTCACTTGTGGAACTCCCTTCCAGCTCCATGCATTTCAGTCAACAATAATCTGCAAAAGTTTAAATGCAATGTCAATCACTATCTGATTATTAATGTTTCTGCTCTTAATTCTTCCACACCCTGTAACTCCTTGTGTTTTAGTGGATTTGCTGCCTTGCATGGGGTGATACCGATTTAAAAAAATATATACACTTATAAATATGATAATGATACAAATGAGATAATAATTGTTGATACAAGTCTTACTAATTAACCCAGAAGAACTGGGTTCATACCTCTCCAAGGGTATTTGTGCATAAATGAATACCACAAACCACCTGCATATTCAAGTTTACGGCACTTGATATTCCCAAGCAGTCACTCATCTAGGTACAGACCAAACTCAACGCTTAATTTTGGTAGTCATACTGTGTGGGGCAGTGGGGATGGAGTTCAACATGATGTATCCATAAGCTATGACATACAGAGAACCAGTACTTCTTTTATCATGATATATCATATATATATATCACATACACACACACACACATATATATATATATATATATATATATATATATATATATATATATTTATATAGTGAGAGAGAGAGAGAGAGAGAGAGAGAGAGAGAGAGGGGGAGGGATCTCAGCTGACAGTATATATAAAGATTAACATTTAAAAGCAGAAAAGCCTCTGGTAATTTTCACAATGTTTGTTGGCTGATTTCTGTTTTCGACACAGAAGGTAATAAACTCTTAACCCCTATTTCAATGGAAAGACCATTGTGGAATAAGAACAACAGCCTGCAGACAAGTGAGATTGGTAAGGTCCCAAAACTTGACCCAGGTACCCACTGAATAACAAAAAGCTGTCTGCAATTACATGACTGTTGTGGTTGTTTGGTTGCTATAGAAGGTCAGCACTATCTACCCTCCATGTTTGTTTCAACATTAAGGGCAGAGTTAAATTGCCACAGTGGTGATCCTGACTCACTTTAACTTGTCAATCATTCAAAAGGAATTTTTTTTTTCTTCTGGGAAGTTTTAGGAATGTTTACTTAGCATTCCAATGTAGAGAAAATAAATCTCTATTTCCTTTCCTTGAATTCTTCTGTAATAATCAAAAGGACTGCAGTAAATGATTCTGTGTAATAAAGAAAATTATAAAGGAAAGGTTTACGCCAAATGGAAAAAATCTTTTTAAATACTAGGTTGATGCAAAAATTACCCAAATGTTAGGGAAACCTGATAAATGTCTTTGAAGTTTACTCAGTTCTTTATCTGTGTGTATATGTGGGTGTGTGTACACACTTTCAGCAGTATTTGGAAAAAACAAATAATTGTACTTTATTTTTGTTGAAAAGAGATTTCTTTTTTCATCTGACTGCAATTGGGATCATAGAGTCATTGTAAACACCTTTCATTAACTACATGGTAAATGCTTCACCAGGACTACAGACATTTTTAAATTCAGAGTTGTCCTTCTCCTAGGCTGATTTTCATCCAAGACTATAGGACCCAGTCTGTCCTGCTATTTACCCATAGCTGGGGGGGGGGATCTTCATACCTTTTCCAAGGGTATTTGCACATAAGTGAATGTAACAAACTTGACTGGAAATTGAACCCAGCTCTTTGATTCCTCAATCTGAGTCACTATCCATTACTACATCATACCTTCATAAGAGATAATGGTACTTTATTTTGGTGAAAATTATGGCTGTATATGAAATGCACATTTACTTTTCATATTTAATCTGAGAAAAAATGGAAGTTAAGCAGTGAATCACTGAAATTTATTGTAAGGATGCAGTAAATGCAATCATGTGTCATCAATTTGAACTCAGTGTGATCTTCAGACCAAGTGCCATTAGTAAGATGGAAGTTCCACACAAACAGCTTCTTCCCTTCAACTGCTACTTTGTGGAACATGTTCTTGAGAGGATGCTTTCCTGATCACTATAATCTTAATCTCTTTGTGTTTAGGGTTAACTGTTATCTACTCTACATATCCTCATAAACTATACCTCTTACTACTCCTACAACAATCTCCTTCATTAATCCTCTACCTTGAGTGGCTTTTGGGCCTTTTATAGAGTGAACATTAGTAAACAAAAATGTGGAGTTAAAAATCAGAAGATTTTGAGCTCCAGTTCAGATAGAATTTTTATTTTCCAGAACTTAAAAATTCACAAGTTGGAAGAAGCCTTGAAGAAAGATGTTGTACAAACATTTAAACTTGTAAAAATATTTGAGGCAAATCAGTCTATTTGTTTGATAAAAAGAGAAAAGTGCTTTATTTCGAAAAGCAACTGATGTTTTTGCTGCATAACAATGTCTGTCCTCATGTTACAAATATGGTGCAGCAAATGATTATGCAGTTTGGCATAAAAAAATTCTTCTCTGTACAGCATATTTTACAGACCTGTTAACTTTTTGTTAACTTTTTTTAATTCATGCTGCACTCTTTGTTTGATCAATGGTTCCAAAGATTCTAAAAAATTAATCACAAAATCATTTAATCAAATTTATAATTACACACTTTGCCCAAAAGGTGGCATAATTTTAAAAAAAGGCAGGACAAAATACTTTGATAAATGTAAATGATGATATGAATTTATATGTTTTCCTTAATAAATTTCTGGAAACTTTTGCATAAGTCTAATGAGGAAATGTATGATTTTTAATACATTTGGTTCTTTGGATGAAAATCTACATTTTTTTTTATTTCAAGCATTTTAAGTACCATAATCTTGTGTGTATAAGACAGTTTTTTCCCATCCAAAATCATGCCCAAATGTCTACTGTGTCTTATACTTTAGCTTAGAACTCAATCCCCTTTTTATCCGTGACTCAAAACAGAGAAAATCAGGTCAATTTGGATTTATTTATTTACTAGAAAGATAATATCTATCTAATGGCATATTGCAACAAAGGAAAATGTTGTATCCTTAAAGAGGTTACAAGCAGTCAAAGGTTCTACTAGAGTTAAAGGAACAGCAACACGTGTGTAGATGAAAGAAAGAGAGGTTTATTGTAAGAGAATACACTACTGAAAGACAGGGAATCGGGTGGCAGGCTAGTAATTCCTGAAGCAAGCTCCCAGGTATATCCTGTACTCACTATATATAGCTACTGATATAGTCAGTCCACATAGGTGATAGGGAGTGTGAGACATTCCATTACAGCAGGAAACAAATCACATCTACACATCGGGAGGCAGAATGAGAAAACCAGAACTTGAAGACATCTGCAAGTGAATTGTCAATGCCTGGGAAGAGTTGTCAAAGCATTCAAACAAGCTTGATGGCACCAATGATGACATCCTATACAAGGAATTCATACAGAAACAAATATCAACAGAAATACCACAAAAAAATAAAACAATGATGATAATGACAGATGTGTGCTACAACCTGATAGAAAGAATTTGATCAGTTCTATGATCCAATGATAAAGGTAAGTTTGAAGGGTTTGATGAGGACAACCTTCCACTTGGAGATTTTGTATGCCTATGAGCAATGAAAAAGAGCCAAGATTCCTTACAAACAGTACCTTATCAGTACAACACTAATACTTCATTTTGTCACAAAAACATTAAAACCAAACAAACAAGTTGATATTTATTCAATTTTATTTTGATTTATTTTCTCAATGTCTATTGGTGATTTAGTGGTCTTATATTCCAGAGATCATTATCATGTTTTTTGTAATCACAAGAGTAAACAAAATGTTCTAGGTGGAGGGACAGGGGTCATTCTTTCCTCTTCCTTTTTCACAAGTCTTGGTCATATTCTTTTCTCTAAAATCAGGTGTATTTTATAGATGAAAATAAGCTTCTTTTTCCCTGGAATTTCTCTATCTTTTTAACTGTGTCTTATACTCCATTGTGATCTATACACAAAAGATTACAGTATTTCTCTTTGTACCAAATTCTACAGAATAGATCAAATGAAGTACTAAAAAATGGCCAAATTTCACTTTTGCTATATTATTATCTTTATTTTACTTGTATTAAGTAAAACGTTATCAAGTATAAGTAAAAGTTTTATTTTGACTAATATTTTATAGTTTTGCTATTGATTTATTTATTGTACCCAAAACTTATATGCAAATAAATAAAGGATAATACTTTCTAATTGAGGAAATGTGTGTAGTTAATTTATCAATGTGGAAAGTGAAATTGGTTCAACTTCTATCTTAGTTTATAACATTTACTTTGCATTAATGCCCTTGGGAATCTATTTTTTCTTCTGCAACTACAAGTTAAATAGGAAGATAGACTGAACTCTCTTGTCTTGAGTGGCATCCAGTTTCGGAGTACAACTCTGAATTAAAAACAGTGGAGAAGGCAACAGGAAACCACTCCACTGTCTTTCCCAAGACATTGTAGTAAACCAAGATAATCAAGTAAGGAATCTGTGGATACTATGACATGACTTGACAGAAGTCTCATATCTGATTAGATGTGGAGTGTCACCACATATACTGCAGCTATAGCAGTAATGGTGTGTCTTGGTCAAGATGACTTGACAAAGTCTATCCAATTTTAGGCTGGTTTTGAATTCAGTTTTTCTTTTTCTAAACTGATTGCCAAATCAAGGCAAGGAAGCTCTGCTAGCCCTGCTAATTAACCCATAGTTGAGGGGAGGGAGAAGAAATGCATTCATACCTTTCCCAAGGGTATCTGTAAAAAAGGAAATCAACAAACTCAACTGGAACTTGAACTCTGCTTACTGATTTCTTTGTCTGAGTCACTAACCATTACACTACCTGTTAATACTTCTACCTATAATGCACCATTTCACCTTCTTAATGGTTCCATAGTGATAAACAGAATTATATTTTTAGTATGATATTAATAATTCTTTATGTGAGAGGTTTAAGTTTGCTTTGCCTAATTTTGGTCAATTTGACTAAACTATATAAATATTTATTCAGATAAGCACACTATTTTAACAGCTACACTCTGTACATTAATGTTCATTTCCTTTTGCTTTTATGACTGTCATAATTTCTTGAATATAATGTAAATATTTGTTTGTTTTTTTTTTTCAATAAATATCAGGAAATATTTTACAATGTCTCTTGTGACATGTGATAATATTCTTCTTCTTTCTTTCTTTATTTTTTAAATCATTTCACTCCAAAGCAAGGTGATAATGCCAGAGGTTACTGGGAGTGAAAGAGAATGAGAAGACTTTAATGAGGAGAAAGAGCAATAATAGAAAATGTTCCAGGTTGACAGAAGATGGCAATTGACTTTGCATTTAAATTTTTCAAGATCATAGGTGGTGGGGAAGCAAGAAACTGGAAAAAAGTTCCACAGGCAAGAAGTATGAGAAAAGAAACTATTAGAATAAAACTTTCTAGCTATTTAAACAGTAAACCAATGAGTCTTAGTTTCCAATCTAGTAGTATGCTTAAATTCATGTGGTCAAGGTACCAAGACGGAGAGCTTCATTAGAACAATTTCTATGAAAATATTTATAGAAAAGACAGACGGAAGAGGTGGGAAAGTAACTGAAGTCGAAATGCCAGGTTAGGACCAATAATGTTACAGACCCTTCTTTAGATTTTGTTGAGTATCTTGAGATACTCACTAGTCACTTGCAATTGCTACAGACAAATTCTTCATCCTTCATGATTACTCTGGTTTATATAGACTGTCTCTTGTCTATATGCAAATGATTACACACTTACATATCATTATATCATCCTGAAACAGAGGTGTTTTATGCCCTTGTTTGATTTTTTTTCATCTTTTACACTCTGTACCATTTTAGGATTTCCTTGCTCTATTTCTC